>PPJW02000012.1:0-298682 GCA_003705905.2 Lipomyces sp. NRRL Y-11553 | reverse complement strand
CTCTCAACGTTGACAAGTAAGTTTCCAGCGTTCCGAATTACGTGCGCCGCTGTGCGAAAGCGCTGAATAAATGTCACGCCGCTCTCACGCGACCGAGCTGTACTATGAGCATCGCAAGCGGCGAGCACCTGGACAGCCCTGTTTCCTCCTGCGCGAACAGCGGATCCAGCATAGCAACAGTCAAGCACAGCCAGGATATCCAGATTCTGTATAGAATTGTCCGTAGAAACCAGATAATTATGGACCCAACTCCACAGCATCTTCTGACTTCCGCTTTCCGATATAAGCAGTAATTCGTTTGATTCAAGAAGGCATGACCTATATAGGCGACGATCAGCAGGGATCTGGCACCTGCGAGCCTTCTAACATTAGCGATAATCCGTTCGTTGACACCTAAACTAGGATATTTGGAACTCTTTTCGATGACCAAGTCCTCCACATCATCGATGCCAAACACGTCCTGCATACAGCCGGAAAATGTTTTGGCGTCCCTATCAGCACCAGTGGCATCATCCTCGAATCTGAAAATAAAGACTTTGATCGTGTGATACGTAGCACCGCGCGTTGCGACTGCCTTTTGGAGGTTTGCACGAAACTCGTCGATTGAAATGTTGGCTGAGGTGGGAGCGACTGACATTATGGGTTAGTATGGCGTTTGTAGTATTATCTGAAAGACTAGTGGAATGGGCCGCGAGTGGAAGACAGGCCATTTATATCTTTCTTTTCGGTGGGGTTTGAACATAAAGCGCTCCGTTGTTGTGACGAGGCAGGGCCTCGGTTGGTTGATCGCGGGAAATCTGCTCATAGGTGCACAAATTTACTCACGTGATCGGAATACGACCAGGCGGAGCAATAGTCGTGCTTGCCCTAAGACTTTACGCGAAGTTGTTAATCACATCAGCTCTACAAATATAACTTAGCGTATCACCTAGGGTCCTGAGCTCGTGGTTCTTTTAACATGTCAAATATTAAATTCGAAAAAATGAATCGCCCCTTCTAATAATAATTCGAATATTCGCAACAGCCGCTGCAAGCTGGAAATGGGGTTAGGTCTTTTAGCCACATTTCAATAACTAATATTACTCCGTCAGTTGACCATTCGCCGTGCATTTCTTAAAACGTTATCAGTAACTAAAACTGTCCGATTACGGAGTGACAGCTGGAAAAATCGCGTCGTCCACTAGCTAGGCTATGGCTGTCCTACTTTGAATTCCCAGCGCAATGGTTATGTTGGCAATTTTGTCGGTAATAATTAGCGTGGTTGGCGTTTCGACCACTGCAAATAATATTACTGAGATATTGTCTGGCATGTCTATTGGGGCCACTTAGTAGTGTCAAACGACACTGCCATCTGATGACAACTTTTACACAGACGCAAGTAGTTCAAACAGGAACTTGATGCAGCGCTTGGTATCTACCGTCGATTTGTTATTATTGCGGCTATGACCCAGGCCGACGGCGAACCGATGCAATTGGATGCAGCAATTAGCGTCAAATTGACGAATCCGGGAAAGCAAGAGGTTTACGTAGGATTATGTTGGACATGTGGCAATAACCAAGCCTGCAGAACAGCTCACCAAGTCGAGTTATTGGTGTTATCTATTGAACCTGCCGACATTATCCTCGGTTTGATGTGGTTACGAAAATATAATCCGAACATTGATTGGGTACATAATTTGCAATATTATTCAGGTATCAATGGAATATCACGATCTTGCCGCTGCGTTCTTACGCAGCCATTTGGAGTTAGCCAGTGCTCCCCGAAAATGGCTGAGAGTTGATACACTTTCTATGCATCCTTATTCGTGTAGCCCAACTATATTAAAACTAACAAGAACCCGACATGATTAAGCACTACCAAATAATATTCTAAGTTCCCGTTTCTTGTTCTACGCCTTAATACCAATTTCCTATAAATCTATGCAAAACAATAAAAAACTTAAACCGACGTGGCCGCATTTGCGACCAAATTTACAGTGTTGTTCGCTCCAGTGGGAGTATCGGTTCCAAACACCCGTCGACGATATCGCTTTGGAGTCAGAGTAAACGTCAGTTTCCGGCGGCGCCATTTGCCAGTCAGAACATAAGCCATCATGATAAATATTGCTGCAAACATCAAAAGCCCAGGTAATCTCCGTTGGCTCAGAGTACTCTGGGTAGATGCGGTCGTAATGTTAAAGCCATAGTCATCCCACCAGCCATCCAAGTCATCATCATCCTTGTCCGAAGAAATTAGTGGGATCGCTTTTCCTACGTCAAATTTCTCGGGAATGAAATTGCCATTGTTAGGGCCATAGCCAACAATGGTCTGGCTTGAATTAACGGTCGCCAACGTAGGGGCCAGTGGAACTTCACTCGAAGCGTACAAAATCATCTTCCCCAGTGTCCAACTTAGCTCCACACCATTGATTGTGTCCATGCTCTTAAAGTGATCCACAAAACCTTTGTTGGCTGCAGCGTCAACTACTTTGTCTGTACCACTCGTCGATGCTGTTAAGGCTGACGTTCGTGGTACACCGAACCCAGAATGCAGTACATTCATGACCCAAGAACCTTTAAAGCACATAAGTTTTAATTGGTCCTTGTCGACATGTTTCATGTCTTTTGCCGTCTTTATTTCTGACCAGTCCCGTGCGCAGAAAGCTTGCAATTTCTTGGAAAAAGTTGCATAGTCGTATGCGCCAGTTCCAGCTGCTTGATCCAATTCTTTGTCGGTCCCGCCAACAGGTACCAGATCTGCAAACAGTTTCGACTTCATTGTATGCCAATACTCACTAACACCGATAAAGTGATTAACATCAAAGTCAATCATTGGAGCGTGCACACCCCCAAACAGACATGGATCATCGTTACATGGCAAGTCCTTGGACAACAGCGGATATGTCTTGGAAAGGCATTCCGTCAGGTTGCCGCGTCCTTTTAATATCCGCCCGCCCAACAAAGGGTCGTCGTCCTTTATGTAACCATTTGGTGAACATGGGTCAATGATTGCTTCCCGATCGCTAGTCGCTTTACCATCCCTTGCATCCAACTTCGCCTCTGACTCCTTGACAAGTAACTCGATATACCGTCTATGTGCTTCGTTCGCTCCATATCCCAACCAAGTTGACACGAAAACATTGAATTCTCTAGGCTCACCCGACTGAGTACGAAGGCGAACCGAATATAGGTCATCCATATGTTTCTCTTGTTCCGTAGCATTTGGCACAAATGCAACTTGAGCAGAAGCACCGCCCATATCCAAAAATCCATATGTGTGATGCCCTTTTCCGTGATTGTGCTTGTCTGGAGCATCCAAGGCGCCCATCATATAGTTCAATGCCAGCCAACCGTACAATCCCTCTGTCTGGCCATCGATAACCTTCACGTGAGTATTACAGTCCGCGAGCAGGAATGACGACTCTTTTTTTATATATTCACACGTCCTTTTGAGTATTTCTTGCTGATCATCTTGAGATAATAGTCGCATACCCGCGGTGGCGTACAAGAAAATAGGTGTCTCGGCATGCTTCTCCCTTGGTATAATTTCCTCAGCATGTTCTATCAATGGCTCAAGGTGCGACTCAGCGAGATCGTCGACATGCGTACTGTAAGAGGATATCCCAGGTTTGACTTTCTTTTGCCAATCATCGCCGCCTTTACCAACCTGCGGAAGTGTTGTAAACTTGGACGTGAACGTTGACGGCCAAGAGTAAATCTGCACGCGCGACCCACTCGACCCGGCATCAATAACGATACCGTAGCTGGTCGCTTTTGATTGTATGCTAGGCATAGCAAGTCTTGGAGTTCTCGCTGAGAACTGCTGTTGACGCGATTCTTGTGAGCAAAAAAAGAAAGCAGCCCGAGTTAGTCAGTAGTGAACTGCACACCACACAATAATAAATTGATCTTCGAATGCGCCGCCTCGACAATCCCGCCACGGCTGTCGTTAAATGTCCTCCACAAGGAGGCTGTGAGGCGCATCTGCAACATCACTGACGTTCGTACCTAAACTATTTATGGCCATATATGGTGCATAATTATTCAGGTGGCGTACAACTTTTATAGAAAGATGTTATAAACACATAAGTTAACTGGTTCTTTCTATATTAACTCTTAACCTGACTAAGTTAAACATATCT
This sequence comes from Lipomyces sp. NRRL Y-11553, assembly GCA_003705905.2. Lineage (NCBI taxonomy): Eukaryota > Fungi > Ascomycota > Lipomycetes > Lipomycetales > Lipomycetaceae > Lipomyces > Lipomyces sp. NRRL Y-11553. The sequence continues at coordinate 294,561 of PPJW02000012.1, read as the reverse complement.
ATAAATATTATCTCCAAAGTCAACATGCATAATCGTATTCGTACACCCATTTATACCCGTATCCTACAATAACAATCATGTTCTATAAACCTCGATTGAAACTTGCACTTCACATATATCTACTTCTAGCACCACTCTTGTTTAAAGCTTTTGCTCTCTTTTCAGCACGCTCTTTGGCGATCTCCATTTTTTGCTTCACTCGTTCTAGACTCATCTTTACATCACCTTTCTTGAAAGTATTAACATCGAAGTAAGCAGGGGCCAATTCGAACAACCATTCCGGCTTGATCGTGGTAACAGTGCGAATATAGTTTTTCGTGGTAAGCACAAACCTATCAAGCAATAATTAGCACACATCCAAACACACAAATGTAATTGGGATAATACTCATTATAAACAACCCATTCGCTTTCTTTCTCAAGAACAGTCGACGGATGCAACAGAACGTCCTGGTTGTCTTTGACCGTAATGTAATGCTTCCCCGACGAACTCTTCTTCGCAACCTGCATGAAGAAGCCACTCGTAAGCGCTCGTCTAATATTGGTATAATAATTCGGATCTTCAAAAGATGTACTGATTAGATCAAGGTCATTCTTCTCCATGATACGCTTAAGCTGCATCCGAACATTGTCAGCGCTCTGAAGTGACCGAAGTGAGAGGAAGTGGTCATAACACCACTGTGCTGGATTATACTGAGCCTCGGGACTCTTAAACGCATGATACACATTCAATAGCGTAAGGTGATCGCCATCAACATGTCGGAAAGTCATTTTCATCTCATCTGCTTTCTTTCTGGCACTGTTAGGTCGAACAAAGACGCTAGGAACGGACAGCAATGCGGTGAGTGACAATATTTCGTTCGAGCAATAAAACTCTGGCGATGTGATTAACATAACAGCCAGCATCGGGTCCAGAGGGAAATCCGACGCAAGACGGCCGAGCGGAGTCAAATTTCCTTCGTCATCCAGGCACGCCAAGTAATTCAGCTCCTCCAAAGCTCTCATCATAGTCTCTGGCGCAGGAGGATCCATGAAGTCGAAGTGAACAAGATCGTCGATTCCGAGCTTTTTCAACTCTAAAACTGTCGAGGAAAGATTACTCCTCAAAATTTCAGGATAGCTCTGCTCGTTCAACTCTTTCTTAAACGCTTCTTCAGTATACAGGCGAAAGCATTTGCCTGGCCTTGTACGACCGGCACGGCCTGCACGTTGCTGGGCAGAAGCCTTTGAAATGGGTGCAACCAGAAGAGATTCCACACGAATCCTCGGATTGTACACCTTCTGCTTTGAAAATCCAGGATCAATAACGTAAACTATTCCGTCAATAGTCAATGATGTCTCGGCAATATTGGTAGAGACAACGATTTTTCTACCCGGAGGGCCATTTTTGACTCGAGGACCCGGTGCTTGCTCAAATATCTTCTGCTGTTGTTGTGGGGGAAGCGAACCATAAAGTGGGTACACCTTCAGTTCTCCACAGTCGGTTTCACGGATGAGTTCGTCGGCTTCCAAGGAAATCTTACGGCAAGCATCCTCAATTTCTTCTTCACCAGTTAAGAATAGCAAGATATCGCCGGCAGGCTCAGTAGCATGAATCTGAAGAACAGTCTGAATGGCAGCCTCTAGGTAATCACGCTGGTATTCGGGGGTGTAGTAGATCTCGACAGGGTGAGTTCGGCCCGGAACTGCAAGCAGTGGCGCGTCATGAAAGTACTTTTGAAACTTCTGGGCATCTAACGTGGCCGACATGATTATGATCTTCAATTCCGGTCTTCGCAGCGCAACCTCTTTCAGCAAACCCATTAGAATATCGGTGGCAAGCGTACGTTCGTGGGCTTCATCCAGAATGATGCAGCTATACCGATCGAGGTTGTGGTCATTCATGGCTTCTCGGAGAAGCATACCATCCGTCATATACTTGAGAATTGTCTTATTGGAAGTATTGTCTTCAAAACGGATGCTATACCCAACTTCTTCTCCGAGCGAGACGTCCAGCTCATCGGCAACTCGCTTAGCTACCGACATTGCAGCCACTCGCCGAGGCTGAGTGCAAGCAACCATTTTACCCTCTAACAAAATATATCAGAATCCATTTCTCCATAATAATTCGTCCGCTACTTACCAAGGTGTGGCAGGTCATCGAATAAAACAAACTGGGGAATCTGAGTTGTTTTGCCCGAACCGGTCTCACCTACGAAAACCAAGATCTGAGCTGAATGATAAAGATCAAGAAATTCCTGCCGTTGCAAATGAACAGGCAAGTCACGTCGAATCTTCAAGATTTCGAAATACTTCGGTGAAAGCGGCTTTAAGTTGAATGGATTTAATGGACCGTCCTACGAACAAGAGATTAGTATCGTAAATTCGTAGCAGTCTCGGACAGTAAATACCCACCTCCGCTTTAAGAGCCTGTGAAGCAGACGTCTGGTGTCGCACAAATTTTGCTAGAGGAGCATCTAGAGACCCATTCGTGCTGCTTTTTTCAAATCCAAGCTTTTTCTTAGGCGCTGATTGCGTAAACGATATATCAGAGTCGTCGGCTAGATATGGATTGACGACTTCATCAGCCGACGCTTTATACCTCTTTGTTGCACGTTCTTCAGGCATGGCTAACGAAATCCGTAATATATGTAGTTGTTTCTGACCAGTTGTTAAAAGGTCGTGGTAGATTATCAAATCGAATTAAGAAGAAAAAAATGGGATGCCTCAACTTGTAAACTTTTGCGAAGCTTGTCGTGACAGATGTGGCGTCGGTAAATTTATGAAACTCCCAACACCACATTTTGGCTTTAAAGTATTAAGATAATCAGAGCCAGATCTGGAGACCGACAATATATCCTACAAAATTTATTGCGGCGCGGTCATAGGTATCCTGGAGCCTTGTTCCGGCTTAGATCGAGGATCGTATCATTGAAGGTCGCAGTATCAGTTAAATCGCAGCACAAACTGGCCTAAGTAGCTAGCTGCCTAGGTCGGGACAGTTACGTTGTGGTACAGTAGCTTGTGGCTATGGCCCGCAGCTTGGCCAAATATTTTACTGAAGCGTCTGATATTCTCTCACAAGCTGCACGTATCCAGAACTGTCAAACAGATGCCCCGTTCGTTACAACTTTCTATGAGTATCTTCGACAAACTGAGAGCGGCTCGGAGTTGGTTAGAGGAGATGACAATGATCCACAGTTATTCATATGTAGATATCTTGTCTGTCTTTTAAAGCGGATCGATGATGCGTCGAAGGATGATCAAAAGAATAATCCCGAGGTATTTTCAATTGCCTTAGGGGATATGAAAACGATCAATGCTCTTCTAGATTTCATAGTTATAGAGTGCATTTACCCGTGTCTTACACCAGGCGTCTCTATTCCTCTTGAAGCCCGTCGGAAAGACGGCATTTGGCGGAAAAGTGAATTGATCTCTGCAAGTCGTGAGGAAATTTTAAGCCATGTCGTGGATACAGTGGTCGATATTATCGAGAGTGAAGATGATATTGCCGACGTGATTATGGGTGGACAATACTCTACGGATATCATATCTGGACTGGCGGAACTGGGATTCAATCCGATATCAGCCACGAATGAACGTTTGAAGTATAGGCAAAGATTCACGGATTTCCTGAATAGGTACGTCCGTAAAATCGTTCAAGTTAATTTCGCGTACTCACACCTTCTTAGGCTGGATACTTTTACGTTGCTTTCATATCTCAGTACGCTCATACGCAAGGATACACCGCCATGGTACTTAGGGCTACTCACACGGACTCTGGCAATGATTCCCATCAGTAGACCGGACGACGGAGTTAAATCGATCATTGAAATGATCGGAGGATTACGTGAAGACGATCAAGTATCTGTGGACAAGCTAGATCGGGCAGCTATTGTCTTATGTAGCATTCCTAAAGGAGTGGAACCGCGAACCTATTTTACTCATGTTGGCATGCAGCTACTCAAAATCCTTGACAACCCACAGCAAAAGCTGTTGGTATCAGCAGTGGCGCAGGTTATCGCATTAATGAAAAAGTCGCGCCCAAGGGTTGTAACAGATTTCATTTTTAAACCGATCATTGACTCTTTCACACCAGAATGCGACTTGAATGGAGAAACAGATGTTATTGTGAGCGACATTGAGTTATCCAAAGCACTAAATAGGTTGTTGCAATTAGTCCGCAGCTCCCCTCCGGATATTATAGATGCTCTACTGGCACCAGTATTTTATAGCTTGTGGGCATTGGTCTGCTTTCAAAAACGAACAAAGCGGGTCACGGATACTACAATGAGCTTAATGTCGGTGTATATTAAAACTGGGAGTCCCGAGGAAAAAATCGACAGCCTTGTAAATAGGATACACTACGATGGCGAGGATCGCTGGAGATACGGTAATGGTGAGAATGGGCAGGTTGAGATCCGCAGAAGACAAAACACCTACACAGAACTTAAGGCTGAAAGTGATCTCAAAACTGGCCTGGAAGGAATAGAAAATGTCGAAGAGAGAATTGATCTTCTCTTAGAGCTTATTGGGCGTCTCGATAAAGTATCTTTAAGGAAAGTCTTTTTAACGACCGTACGTCGATGGCTGGTGAATAGAAAGGATTCTACTTCTGATCCATTTTCGTGAGTGACAATCTATATGACTAGCATCTAGGCCATGCTGACCTGTCGTACAGAGTCTTTACCGATCTGCGACTGCTGGAGGGTATCTTGGAAAATCATAAGTCTGAGGTTATCGAGTCGCCAACGGAAATTATTGGTCTTGTATCCAGTATTTTGGACGACTATGTCCTTGCTTTACGCGAGAAACAGGATGCTGTGGATACACGAAGGCCCCTATCGGCACAGTTGGCTGGCATTATCTCGTCTGAGGAGCCTAACGAGGAGCCGGACTCGGATGACGAGGACGAAGAAGATATGGAATTAGAGTCTGAGAGCGTGTCAGTGGCAATATCGCTACTATCAGCTATGCTTTCAGAATCTTTGGTGGGCAACGCAGTCAACCTTAGCTCAGATGATCAACGTGTCCTGAAATCATTCGGGCCGTCTTTGAAGTACATAGCAGAACATGGACCTGAATCGGTATCATCGTCAGCAACGACACTGGCGCTTTTACTAAACGAGACCGAGATTCCCACGGACTCGTCCAAAGCTCATCTTAATGAATCCCAGCAGAGGTATCAGTTGGCACTTAGTCATCTTCAGGACCCGCTTATACCGATTCGTGCACAGGGTTTGCATGAGCTACGAACTCTTATTTCAGAACGTGATCCCGTGGTCAATGTTGATGCGGTTCTTAAACTATACTTGTCTACGTTAAATGACGAAGACTCTTTTATATACCTGAATAGTATTAAGTGCCTAGAGTCATTGACCGATATACATGGTATCAGTGTCATAAAGAAGTTGATTGCGCGGTACAAGGTTCCTGAAAAAGCGTCAAGTGTCGACGAGGTTCTTCGGATTGGTGAGGCCATTTTACGCACAGTGCAACGACTGGGTGAAGCACTTACTGACAGCAACGCTGATACAATCGTGCACGCCATGATTACTACCATATCAAATCGTCAGCTTGATACACGAATTCGGTCGTCCGCACTAAGCATTCTCGGTATGGCCTGCGAAGTAAATCCAAGTGGCTTGGCTTTATGGGTCAAAGATGCGATTGAGTGTGCCTTAGGCGTGCTTACGTTTGAGCGCGGTGAAGAGAAGGCACCATTACGCCGTGCGGCTGTCGTGCTGATCGGATCTTTACTCTCGGGAGTCCACGGCCTCAACGAGTTCCCTCAGGAGTTTGCGAAGGAGATAGTCAGAACTATGCGATACATTACGAGTTCTGACGAAGATGGTCTGGTACGCGTACAAGCAAGAAACGTGTTAGATATTGTAGGTGAGATGATCAGTGAGGAGCTTCGAGTATCGCAACCCGATATCCAACGCTACGTGTAAATATACTGTAAATTATATGTATTGTACATCGATGACCGTATGGTGGAAATGCCAACTTTGAATATTCAAAGTCACAAGCTTTGATATCGTTCGTATCGTTATATCGTAACACCACCGCGCTGCAACAGCTATTACCAGTGCTGCCTAGCCTCAGTCTGCCATCGCTTCATCATCTCCACCTGCTGCACTAACCCAAAGAACGTTATTACATCTAACTAGATGTCAGCAATAGGTCATCGTTGGATCACACTATAGAGTACTGTATACCTGATCATGATCTCTCCAAGCGCACCCTTATTTTCGCCATCGACGTACTCGACCGTATTATCTAACTGCAAATTCATGTATGAATCGACTGAGATCAAAACTCCCTTATATTCTGTTTTGCCCCATTTTAGACGGACAACAACGTCCTTGCCCGTGAGGTCTTGTAGGAACGGTTTTGGATTAATTGGAGCAAACTGCATCTCGTCAGCGGTTTCCTACAAACACAACGATCTTACACAAAATATAAATAAATTGACTTACTCCTGACATTATATAATAAGTTCCGTCTTATCCAAATGCGGATCGTGGCAAGTGGAAAATATGGGAATTCTAAGATTTTGGAGCATCTGGTTTCAAAATGTGTGATCCACAATTCTCACCAGAATCTAAGTGTCACGTGAAAAGATCACAAACCTTATTCAGACAATATCGCAAGCCCCCAGCCAATGCCGGTAATAATATCATTATCTAGTAATTGAAAGCTCCGGTTCCTCAATCTAGGCCATTCACCGAAACGGCGTAGTATAACGACTCAAGAACGAAGGTGCTTGTTCAGTCAAGCAGCATCCAGTAGCGATGGTACTTACAGCGGTATGTGGAACAGTGATGCTTTTGACCCTGAGCGATAGTGCTAAAGTTGATGGATATAGTGGCGCCAGTTTACATTTTTCGATGCGCTTCCTATTAGGGATCCGTCCGTTGCGGATGACGACGGACCGCTTTATTCGGTATGTGATTAGTCGTGGTTATGGACTTGGTGGAGGATATGAAATCTTCATAGTGTACACCACACAGCTAACGGCCAAACAAAGGATACGAACGTGAGCGCGATATGCGCAGGTTCTGGCTCGCTATACCTGGCGACGAACAAAGGAGTGGTCAAGATTGTTTCTAGGTCATTGAAATTACAAGTGTCATTCGTGGCTCATGACAATGGCAGCGCCATTACCTACATGACTCAACTTGATGGGACACCGCACCTTGTTACAGTAGCTGTACGTCATGTGTTCGGTTTCAAAGTGACTATATAGATGTATGCTGATGAACTACTAGGAAAGTGAGAATGCGGAGCCACAGGTTCGGTTATGGTCGCTTGATAAACCGGACAAGAAAACCACGGGACCAAAGTGCAATGCATCCATAACCATCCACATGAAGAAGATATGGGAGGTATATGCAAGTCTTTAATTCTTTGTTTGGTATATTGAGCTGACTTGTTTAGATCACGGCATTTGCTGTCTCAGATGATCTCTCCGCTATAGCATTGGGCTTGGCTAATGGAAATGTCATTCTTATTCGAGGCGACCTTCAGAACGACAAAGGGTTGAAGCAGAAAGTCATCTTTGAAAGCTCAGATCCTGTCACTGGCTTGGCGTTTTATGAAGTCGGCAAAACTCCACTTCTTTACATTGCAACAACGACACGGATTCTCACTGTTTTCACTAGTGGTAAAAATCAGGGACATTCCGCTCGTGTGTTGGAAGATAAAGGCTGCGGGTCCGGATGCATGGTCCTGAAGAAACCAACAGGCGAGATTCTAGTAGCAAGGGATGATGGCATTTATTTCTATACGCCATATGGACGAGGTCCATGCTACATGTACGAAGGACCGAAAGATAGCATATTTGTGTACAAGTCGTACGTGGTTATTGTCTCACTCTCGGCAGCATCTTCGGACGCTAGCGTTCAATCTACCTTGCGTCGATTTGTAGGAAGCGTTCCTTCGCGTGACGATCCGTTCGATACCACAAAAGTCACGGTTCTCGATACGGAAAATAAGTTTGTTGCATACAGTGGGCAATTTGTGGATGGCGTGAAAGCAGTTTTTTCTGAATGGGGCGACTTGTACGTGCTTGGCGGTGATGGTCAGTTGTATCGCCACCAGGAAAGGGATATACAGTCAAAACTCGATACGTTGTATCAGCGAAACCTTTACAATCTTGCATTAACACTTGCAGTTAACGCCGGTGCTGACACAAAGCGTGTGTTGGTAATCTATAAGAAGTATGGGGACTATTTGTACGACAAGGGCGAGTACGATGAAGCAATTGTCCAATATATCAAGGCTATCGATGGTGGTGAGGCCAGTCAGGTTATCAGAAAATATCTCGATTCGCAGAGAATATACAATCTGACGTCCTATTTGGAGGAGCTGCACAACCGGGGCCTTGCTACAGCTGATCACACCACCTTACTTCTGAATTGTTACGCAAAGTTGAAGGACACAGAAAAATTGGAGACTTTTATCAAATCCGAGGGAGAGAACTTGAAGTTTGACCTTGACACGGCAATTCAGATGTGTCGGCAAGGAGGATATTTCCAGCAAGCCGCGTATTTGGCCGAGAAACACGGGCAGACTGACCTCGTGGTTGATATTACACTTCAGGATCTCGGCGATTTTAGATCGGGCTTACGGTTTATGCGAAGTTTGCCTGCTGAGGATATGTATTACAATCTTTCCCGATATGGTCGTGTCCTGCTGCAACACCTTCCTAGTGAGACGACGTCGCTATTCATCGACTATTTCACGGGCAGATACGCCGCCCGAAAGGCCGCGAATATGGGTGAACTTGAAGCAGCAACCACATCCACAACGGTTGTAGGAAGCGAAAAGCTTACGTCTCCCATGCTTGGCTTTCAAAATTACAAGAATCTGATCCCATACATGGCTGGCAGCAGCAGTACTAGGCCGTCGTCGGTATTGTCGGGACAAATTGGCGAAGCTGCACCGAGCATTATGAGCACTATTACAAATAATGTTGGCAAGCTGTCGAGCGCGGTAGTCGGCGGGGTCCTGTCTGGCGGCAATGAGTCGGTGGCTAATGCACCGGTAACTGCTGCCCCTGTTTCGTTAGACGGTGCTGTTAGTGATTACAAGATACCGAAGCCGCGAACGGCGTTCGCCACATTTGTAGATCGGCCAGGGGAACTGATCGTGTTTTTGGAAGCGTGCATTGCGCATCATCGTGTCGTCGGTGGACAAGCCAATGATGAAGCGGATCTGTACACGACATTATTTGAGATGTATCTTCAGCGAGCAGAGGCCAGCGCGACGGAAGATGAAAAGCATAAGTGGGAAGAGAAGGCCAAAGTGCTGATAACGGGATTTAATGCCCCAATCGATCAGTCAAATGTACTGTTACTGTCACACCTCTACTCGTTCAGAGACGGTCGCATATTGGTGCGCGAACGGGAAAATTTGTATATTGATATTTTCAGGTCTTCGGTGGCCGTTAACGACACTATCGGTGCTATCCAGACGTTACACAAATATGGGGACGAAGAGCCGGAATTGTATCCATTGGCACTGTCGTACTTCACGTCTTCGCCGGAGGTGATGGCAGTGGCATCGGATGAGTTGGCGCAAGTGCTGAAGAAAATCGAGCAAGAAGGACTTATGGCGCCGCTGCAAGTTATTCAAGCATTGAGCGTCAATGCGGTTGCAACTGTGGGCATCGTGCGGGGATACCTGTCTGAGATCATTGAGCGAGAGAAGAGAGAGATCGAGACCAACCGTCGCCTAACTGAGTCGTACAGACAAGAGACAAGGGCTAAGTTGGAAGAAATCCGGGAGCTGGAGACCGAGCCCCGCGTGTTCCAGTCGACACGATGTGCAAGCTGCGGAGCACCGCTGGATCTTCCTACGGTTCACTTTATGTGCAAGCATTCGTATCACCGACGATGCCTGAACGACGTCAATGAGGACACTGAGTGTCCGCAGTGTGCACTAAATAATGCCACGATTCGGGCAATCAGACGGGCGCAGGACGACATGGCGGACCGACACGATTTGTTTAAGACCGCTTTGGAGGAAGGAGACGATAAGTTCAAGGTGGTGAGTGACTTTTTTGGCCGAGGGGTCATGGAGCAAGTAGAATTTTTGGTCGAGGAATAGTGGGCGGGCGTTTGGAACTTGCATTATGTACCGATAGATCATCAGCTAGCTAATAATTGTTAACTTATTTAATAATAATTATAATAATATCGACAGATGATGTCAAGAAGCTTGTCCTAGAACCAGGGTTGGGGTGCTTATCGGACGGGTTTAGCCGAGGGAGGCTAAGGCTGCAGTCTGCGTCATCCACCTCAACGCCATATAATATTATTATATCTAGCCAGTGCCTAGAACTTACGCAATCTCTTTCTTCGCCAAACATATCATATTTTGCTCGAATTTTCATCCGTCTGTACAGAACACATTTCCCTACATTTAATCTTATAAGTAATCGCCGACATGTGTTTCTTCTGCTGCAGCGCCGACATCATTCTCATCCTTCTGGCCATCCTTTTCCCACCTTTGCCTGTCTGGATCAAGCGCGGCATCTGTTCGGTCGACTCTCTCATCAATGTCGCTTTGTGCATGCTAGGTTTTATTCCTGGCTTATTGGTACGTAATCTTCAACTATTACTGCCGTTATAGGTGGCTCTACTAACGATGAGGTAGCACTCATGGTACATCATCGCCCGTTTTCCGGAAGATCCATTTATTGATGCTACCGATCTCGAGTCCCAGGAATACTCTCGTCGACACCAATCTGCACCTGGTTTCACCACTTTTTATAGTCGCCAGCAGTTTGTCTACTCCCCCATCCCTCAGCAGGTCCCTGCCGGCGGCTTCCCTCGTCACTCTCCCGCCACCGCCGCGCCCCCTACTCCTGCCCAGGCTCCACAGCAGACGGGCGTCTATCCACCAGCGGCCTCCGTGCCCGCCCCGGCCGACGATTTTGCGGCCGGTCCTAGCACTAATGGCGCACCGGCTCGCGGTAGCAACGAGGCCATCCCGCCACCATATGAGGAGATTGATAGCTCGAGCACACCAGAATTGCGAAAGGACAATAAGATCCAGCGAGATGACTACTAAAACGTTCATCCCCGAGATGCTTGGGACTGATTACTTTTGCAGATAAATATCAACGCACGAACAAGCAGTTTACAAAACATTTTTACATTACTCGGTGGATTGGCACGAAAAAAAAATTCGAAGCGACTACAATTGTTTTTTTACAGGGTTCCGTGCTTAGATGTGGATAGGATGGGTTATTCGATGGTTTTGGGCTGCCGCTGATTGGGTTAAAATATATTAATCGGAGTGTTATGGTCTTCGTATAAGTTAGTTATAGTTTTTGTAATATTAACCAACCTTGAATAATTTGTATACTACTTATCGGGAAAGTTCGAAATAGTAGACTCGACAACAAGAAAATTGATGTATTTAAATTTCGGCATAATTCATAATGTGCCCTTTAATTTTACTACAGGGGCTATTCAACCCCATGCGACGTCAGAGCCATCTGGTGCGGCTTTCACCGGTATCTATCCACTTCGCTTGAAATCACTCCTAACAGAACTTCTCCCGCCTATATGAGGCGTTCTCACTATGAACGCCGTCGATGGATCGTCTCATGTTCCGCAAGACGGATTTGCGTCCGAATTAGGTAAGCTGTGGACTGCCTCGTGGTGCATTGGATTCTTGGTCTGTTGACTTGAACGACAGAAGAGGAACTGCCCTCGCTTCTTGTGCTGGTTCTTGACACGAGCCCACTGGGATGGGGCGGCGCGCAGTCAGCAGGGATATCGTTACGAGAGGCCGTCGCCTCGCTTTTAATATTTATAAACTCACATCTCGCCCTGAATCATTCCAATGAGGTAGCAGTTATAGCGTCTCATCCGACTTGCGTCAAATACTTGTACCCAGTTCCAGGCGAGGATTACAGCATGGTTGGACGGAAATCGACAGTAGCAACTGGTGCGGAGAGTTCAGAAGAGACAAATGGCCACCAAAGTAACGGCGACCAGAACGAGATACCGAGCGATGCGTCGATGTATCGTCAGTTTCGGGTAGTGAATGAAAGCGTAATGAAACAGCTCGAGTTGTTGTTACTGGCCACCTCGCCTTCAGATATAGAGCATAACGGAAGAATGACGGATACCACATTAATGTCTGGCGCATTGAGTGTCTCGTTAGCATACATTAACCGTCTGATTGGCGGAGTGAACGACGATGGACCAAAAGTGCGAGCTCGGATAATGGTGGTCAGCGTCTGCTCTGATCTGTCGTCACAGTACGTTCCAATCATGAATTGTATATTTGCAGCTCAGAAAATGGTATGTTTTCAATGTTCTATACATGCAAATTTAGACTTTTTGGGTTGCTTTCTAACAATATCTACAGAAAGTTCCGATTGATATTTGTAAGATTGGCAACAGCACGGGTTTTCTTGAACAAGCGGCGGATACGACAGGCGGCGTATATATGCATTTGGAACATCCTCGAGGGATGATACAGTATTTGTTGACAGCTTTCTTGCCGGATCGAGTATTGCGGAAGCATTTAGTTCTACCTACCCAGTCGAGTATAGATTTTCGGGCCGCATGCTTCTGTCACAATAAGATTGTGGATATAGGTTACGTTTGCAATATTTGTCTCTCAAGTATGCAATTTATTAATGTTACCTTCGCAATGGCGATATTGAGCACATTGAGCTAACGATTATGCAGTATATTGCGAACCCCCAGCAGATGGTAGCTGTGCAATTTGCGACACGATATTTGATCCGAAGAACCTTGCCGAGCTTCTCAAGAAGCCGGTTGTAGTTACAACCGCAACACAAAAGTTCAAGGCCAAGAAGAAGAAGAAAAAAGAATTTGAGAGCATTCCCGGTCTCACGCCGGGGCCCTCGTGATTTTTGACGACGGAAGTAAACATAGGAAATTGTAAATACACATTTTGGCAATGGTTGTCTTTATGACAGCGCATTGCATTGTACAAAAAAGTTGTATATTGAAGGGCGGTTCGCGTGGCGTCAATTGATGTGGAACTATTCGAACATTTATTACAATATTATTGCATTCTGTACACTATCATTGCTCGAAAATATGCTTGGTGACTGTCTGCGGAACTACTTTCTCTGAACGGGGACCAGACCGAAGTTAACTACGGGGAAGGCAGACCGGGCCGAATTTTTAAGTACTTGTCCGCAAGACCGGACCTTTTCTAAAAGAACCGCGCCTTTTCGCGGTCAGCAATGTTTGGTCAAGTGATGGCCTCGCCGTTGCTTCCTGGGTTCCATATAGAAATCGCTATTCCTTGGATTATGTATGCTAGCTACTTCTTAATACCTAAACGTATGATTTCCGCTTGTGCAACCTGCTCGATAACTACGTCTTGGTCTGCCACTGGCTCATAGCCCAGTTGTTCCTTTGCCTTGCTCAGATCCCATTGACAACCACCGCCAAGGTATTTAATCCGCTGACTGCGCATTTCAGGGACTTTTGTATTCAAAGTAAAAATCCAGTAAAGCCATTCACCAATCTGCGCTAGACCGACTACAAACCAGAGCGACATGACTTTGATTTGATCTGGTGGAACCGGATGACCAGCACCAGCATACAATTTGCGAGCAAAATCAAAGTATGGGAGACTGACGCCGTCGGAAATGAAGAAGGCTTGGCCGCCTACGAGGCGACCCTCGAGTATTCGTTTCGCTGCTAGGACATGTGCTTCGCAGGCCTTCTTCACGTAGACAAATTCAAAGACTGGTTTGTTGTCGCCAACCTGCATGTTCTGTTCGCCTCTTCTGATTGTACCCAGTAATGTTCCCACGCAATTATCATCGTTTTCGCCATAAAGTCCAGGGATACGTATAACAGCTGTAGTCTGGGTGGGCGGCGCATTCGCAGCCTGCACCTCAGCATCGGCAATGGCTTTGGTTTTGGCGTAGGGATTGGCATCTTTGCTGTGCTCGGTATAGAGCTTGGCGGTTTCCTCTGTCTGTTTGACGCCAGGCATTTGTTCTAACGCAGAGTCTGAGCTAGTGTAAATAAAGGCACGCGTGCTCGCCGTTTCGCCAGCAGCCTTCAGGAGGTTACGTGTGCCGTCTACATTCGTCTTGCGGAGAATATGTTCTGGAGCGATGTCTTTTGGCGAGGCAGTGTGGAAGACGACACGTGGATTAATTTGTTCGAATAGCTCAGTCACCTGGCGAACGTCGGCTATGTCCCCTGGGTGGTAGGTGACGCCTGGAAACAGGTTCTGGGTCGGTGTCCGACTGACAACGTGGATAGCTGTGCATGTTGACTCTGCCCGCAGCATCTTGACCAGGTTGGAGCCCAGGTAGCCACAGCCGCCCACGACCAGAACGACTCCAAGATCAGAGGTCATGGTGGGAATGATTAGTGATGGGCTGGAGATGCAAGCAGTTGTGGGGAAGCTGTCTAGAGGATGATAACGTAACTAACGTTATTTTCCCTTTCCATTTTTCGCTTTGTCTATAGCAATAGACTGTGGAGAGGCGATAGGTATAAATAGACTGGATTAGTAATAATTACACAAATTACACAGTTGTTTTAGTGTCCCAGCGATCGAGCGGATCGGTTGGTTCTTCATGAAACTTACCCCTAACATGATGACCAAACCAGTGGAATCGTCCCCGCGAGAAGAACATTTGGAATTTAATATGTACGCCACGCAAAATTGTAATTTTTTAAACATCTATATCATAGCCACTCCAGCGGTTCTTATCTCGCATCTTCTACAGCCTCTTGAAGTTGGGTGTTTTGCACTACTGAAGCGATCTTACTGTGGTCAAGTACAGGATATGACAAGGGCGGGTACCAATCACGTTAATGTTAATTATTTGCGGCTTTATCAAACCGCGCGAGACGAGGCACTATCTCCTTCAGATATTAAAAGCGGATTTAGAGCGACTGGGTTAGTTCCTTATGATCCAGCTAAGTTTCATAACTTCGGCAACGGATCCGTAGAGTCCCGCAAGAAAATTATTACTTATAGTTTTAAATTAAAGCAGGGAATATGCTTAAATTCATACAACTTATATAGCTAAAAATATCTGATTCATACAACTTATATAGCTAAAAATATCTGTTACAAATGCAAGATATTTTAAAAATTATCTGCAATTTTTTTTTTAAAAAAAAAGGACAGTTATCGCAATGACCGGGCCAAACCGCGGATTATCCACTTTTGACGTTGTCCGGACTCCACTGGGACTTGCGCTCACAACTTATTCATCTCGGACATAAGCCTAAGCCCGCAATACTGATGAATCCCATGCAACATGAGTGACAAGACATTGGACGTCAAACAGGGCCAGCAAGCAAATCAAGTAGCCGCACATATCGCGTGCACATCTTGTTACAGGAAGAAGAGAAAGTGCGATAGAAGGAAGCCAGCATGCAGTCGATGTCTCAAGTAAGTCCTGAGTGCTTTCGATATCAAATGGCTATACGGAACGAGACATAAATTGATATTATCCAGGAATCGACAGCCATGCCGCTATGACAACTTGTACTCAGCTCCCGTTGACGGGGTCTTCGTATCAGCCACTCCTGATGGTTTGAGGACTTTGAGTGATCACTCAATCGACCCCGTACAGTTGATTGAGAGATACACTCATCTCATCCATCCTTGGCTACCGATCATTGATGTCAGTCGTTTCCAGGATCGCCTGGATCATCATCGGATGCTAGAAGCCGCAGATGCAGAGCTTGCCAATCTACTATTGTGCATCTATATTGCGACACACCCATCATCAGCGAGAATACAAAATAGTGAGACATTACAAGAGCTCTATATACGGGCGCAAAATGCATTTGCGTCCTCACAAATACTGAGTAAATTTTCAATCAGGACGACTCAGTGTGGCTTATTGTTGGCAGTCTATCAAATTGGTGCTGGCTTGTTGTCAGACGCTTACGTTACTCTGTCTACTATGACAGGTTTAGCTCGAGTGAACCAGCTGCAAAAAGAAAGCCAGAAGGGTAGCAAAGAACAAGACAATATTGAGGAGCAGGTGGTTTGGTGTGCTATATTCCTGCTGGATCGGTACGGCCTATTTCAATCACATCTATACGTTTAAAAATGAGGTTACTCACTCGGTTTTTCAGTCTACTTGCTTTAGCTTCTCTGCCAAACAATTTACCCCTGATTCTGGAGCAACCGCATTCATCAGCAGACCTCACAGCGAATCTTGCCTTTAATGTTTCTCGGCATTATGAAAATAGGGCAGAGATTCAGCCCTATGAATAGTTCTGCGGCGAGATAGAAGCTGCCTATCTAGCAGGCCAGGTTTTAGATTACTTAAATAATCCTGGAGAGTTTCGGGATTTGCAGTTCGAGGAAATAAATGGCCGACTGACAGCGCTTTTGAGTGTCTTTTTTGACAGAGCATCCGGGTCCTGGAGACCGCTGTGCGGTTCTATGGCAATAGTTCTCATGTAAGTATTTGCCGTCCCCGCAATCATTGTAGGTTGTCATTGTAGGTTGCTAAATGCTAACAAAGTAATTATGTGCCAAGTGCTAGTACGGAGCTACAATTTGCCAGGCTGATAGAATCGGACAGCGGCAAGGATGCTCTTGAGTCGTCCCTGCACACGCTGTCAACATTTCTAAGAATACTTCTTGATATCGCAGAAAATTATATCAAGGATCAGAATCAAAAAGAGGATAATCGCGATGTGGCGCCTATTGCAAGCATCATTGCAAACTACCGTGCTTCACAGGCTATATGTCGACAGAAGGCGCTAAATCACGCCATGACAGCGGAGTATATGAAGAGATTAGTCATTTTGAAGGAGGCACTGCAGTTAAACAGTTTTTGGTGGGGGCTTTCAGGTATGTTAGATTTTGTCATGATGTAGACCTTCTGGATGGAGAAACAGGGATAAACCTAACCCAATGCTGTCAGATAAATATTCGAATTCCTTGGCGCAAACCACCGGATGAGCTGCTTGCGCTTTCAGGACAAGGACTTAGCAGCCTAAGTTTTCCGCTCGCCTTTGCATCATATCCCTAGGATGCCCTTTGCGTATCATTATTATTGAAGATCCTGGTCATATGCACAGTGGTCCAGAGAGTGGAGTATTACTACTTGCGGCTTAGCGTCTTGAATTATGCAGAAACTCCGCGCTAGTCCGCTAGCGCCCGCGAGTGACGTTAGTAAATTCCCCGGAAATGTTCACCACTTAAGAGAATACTATATTGCTCCACAGAGCACGCAACGATTACGCATCATCGCAGAAGTACGAGCAGCTTATCAATCAGCTTAGAAATCGCGAACTTTAGAATTCTGATGGCGGAATTACACCATCTTCGTGGCTCTACAGCCGTCTATAAAAGCGGCGTGCTCGCTGCTCTTGTCGTTTGATATTTCCATACATTTCATCAACGGGCGAAGAATCAAATCAAATAGTATTCTCTTTACTGACTCAGACGCGGTCGCTTCGGATTCATAACAATGTCCCCACTTAAGAATGTTGTGCTTGTCGGAGTACGTATGACCAATCTTTATATCATCTACTCGCAACACTCGAAGTTCTGATCACATTTACCAATACAGGCAAGCGGGAGTGTTGGACAGGCTATTCTCAACGGCCTGTTAGCTTCTGCGACGGGTTTTAACATAACCCTTCTAGTCCGCGCGGGCTCGTCTTCCAAAATTGCACAGGAGGGCCATGCTGATGTCAAAGTCGTTCGAGGAGACTTGAGCGACAACGCTTTCCTTCAGAGCACTCTCACTGGTCAGGATGCTCTGGTCGTCGCTTTGAACGCGGCACCGGACAGCCTTGAATTGCAAAGCAGATTGGTTGATGCTGCTGCCGCAGTCGGAGTCAAACGAGTCATCCCTACTGACTTTGGAAGCGTTAGTCTCGGTTATTTCAATGACCAACAGGAATATGGGCTGATATTCGAGTTAAATCATAGGACGTCACTAATCCCAAAGTCGTTGAGGTAGTGCCTCTTTTTCAAGGAAAAGTGGACGCGACAAAACATATCAAGGACGTCGTCGCTAAGAATCCTACTACCACCTGGACTGCGGTTATTAATGGGCCGTTCTATGATTGGGTAAGATAAAAACAGACAAAAACCACACGCTTCTCTTGTGCTTATTGCTCGGTGTCAACCGAAAGAAGTCTTGTCTGACCCTCATTTTAGTGTTTGGCCCGAAACATTTTCGGCCTTGACGCCAAGAATCGTACTGCGACATTGTACGACGATGGCACCACAAAATTCGACACAACGAATATCGTTTCCCTCGGGAAGGTTGTCAGCGGCATCCTCACAGTCCCGGATGAATTCGCGAACAGATATGCCTTCGTTTCTGAATTTACCGTTTCTCAAAACGACATTTTGGATGCTTTATTAAAAGCAACAAAGACCGATCGAAAGGATTGGACAATTGAACACCGTACAACAGCGGACCTCAGGAAGAGTGGATTTGAAAAGCTTGCGAAAGGGGATTTCAGTGGTGCGATAGACTTGATCGGCTCTGCTCTTTTCCAAGCCGGACTTGGGTCGGACTACTCGACCATCCGCAAACTTGATAATGCACTTGTGGGGCTGGAAAAGGGCGATCTCGTGGATGTTACAACAAATGTCGTGCAGAGAATTTGATAGCTCACGTGCATCAGGGAACACACCAAGTATATTCGACAGTCTGTACAGAAAATTCCTAACTAGGAATTTTTGTTGATGTTCCGTTGGGAGTGTTCGTCTAGTTCACTAATAGAGATGAATTTGCACTAAAAGCTCTCTGAGAGTAAATTGATAGCTTGTATGGGAAGGCGACTTGTTTTGAGGGTTCTTTAATTTAAGAATGCAGTAGTAGAGGGATTTTACCGTTCCCATATTCACGGCGCAAGGGTAACGAAAACTCCTTACTGATTGTATGATATCATACCAAAATAGCCAGCCTTATCCGCCCAACCAGGTCGAGATGTCGCGTGCTGTTCGGGACTCTGTCATCTATCGAATAACTAAATAAATAGTTTAACTAAAAATTTTGTTTGGACTAAACATCAAAGGGTTTCAGGGTCTTAAGAGTTTCAGGGTCAGGGTCAGGGTCAAAAAATGGGTCGCAGACTCGCAGTATTCTTGCAGTCATTTGGATGTCTGGGTTAGGGTAAAAGTCGGTACATTCGAATGTTTATCAGCGGCAGTAAGAATTACCATCTGGATCCAAATTTCCAAAGGCTCTACTAGCGACGGAATACTGTGTCGTGATGGACTCTTTCAGCTCTGTTATTACGCTGTCCACGTTCTGTTTTTAGCATATACCTGCACTTCTATCTGTTCGGATCATCTTGCATTCTGTCTGTGAAACTTTATTATGAGTGATTGACGATCTTGACAATTATGGATCCGCTGCACGTGGTCGTCAAGCACTGCGCCAGGTTGCGGCATTATATATGTCCAGCCCGACTACAAGGGAAGCACGGACGACATGCCAACCAGCCAAGGAGACAAGCAACGGCGCCGTGGCGAAAGCTGTCCAAGATGGTCCAATGGAGCAGTCCGATTTGATGACCATTTTGGAACGCCCACTTTCTCCGGACGCGAGAGTGGAAGTCCAGGCAAGTTGGGCTGAATATGAACGTGCGCAAGAACTACTCGACAATATAGGAAACAAGTATTAATACATATGGCAAGGAGTATAGAGGCAGCTAACAAATGTGACTAGATATCCTCGACTGGGGTATGATGGCGCTCGACAAATTGCTATCGTCGTAGCTGCCCCCACTCCACTGCATGGACACATGGTGGGCGATTTAGTGACTAGTCTTGCCAATGGTTGTAACGAGGTTATGGTGGCTAGTGGGATCAGTGAGGATATCCGTCGCCGTCTGACTGCATCGACCGATGTCACAAAGCACCGCATCGGCGGTAGGCTCACTATCAGGGAATGGGATGGCGCGCTTGAATACATGGACGATGACAAAAAGTTGAAAACCATGGTCGTGTTTGAAGTTGGTGTGTCCCAGTCATACAGAAGTTTGCAAGAGGCCATTTCATGGCAGGTATGTTCGCTACATTGTCGTTTGGGCATTGCAATGTATCTGCATGAACGCCCTCGTCGCACGAATTCGTATATTCAATACTATGCAAGTGAAGACGCAGCAGTAGTGGCGATCCAACAAGCCGTAGATGACCTCTCGATTCAGGTACAAGAGCATCCATATGGACCGTTAGAGCGAAATGGTGTTTCTTGGTTTGGTGCACTCGAGAAGGTCATAATTGAGACTTTCCGCTGCGAGGCCGAACACGCTCCTCCAGGTACATTATTGTATCCTTCGCAATCCTTTGTATGTGACAATCTACAACACCGTCGTTTAGCCTGCTAATGTACTCAAGGTGGTCATAACTGATGGACAGTCCTGGCCAGACGATATTCCGCCAAATCTACGTGAAGTCGTGCTTGGAGATTGCATCCCGAGTTATGTTCTAAGTGGCAATGAAATTTTAAACACACCCATAAACTTCTTCCAAAAGAGTTGGGTCGAGGCAAAAATTAGCTCTGCGATCTTGAGCACAGCTGCTGAGCGTATCAAGCAGAAATGCCGTCTTTTGGAGTCCAATGGTTGCTGACCAACTCTTTTCGATATCAGCGTTATCAGTCTATCTATTGTCGAGGAGAGCTGTGAGCGCGTGGAATGCTCTCGATTTTTTAGCATACTTTGTTTTGGCGTATTGTTAGTCTTTTTTTTGGTGTACTTTAGTTTTAGTGATATCAAATTTGTGGCGCAGTTTTTTCCCGTTCGAGACAAGTCGATCGGTTGCAGTTGAATGTCTGTATAACAATAAGTGTAGCTGTGAAGTATTGCGCACATTTCAGGATTCACAAGCCCAAAAGAACAACTCAGGCTCCCCAAGATCGGAACCTGTGCTGTTAAACCCTGAACCCTGGATGCACCATATCGTACGAAGATTCTCCACAGCCGGGTAACAAAAGGATACTGTTTTAGTCGCGAGGCTTTCAGGGTTCACAAGCCAAAACAGGAAACTCAGGCTTTCGCGGCACTTCCCTTAACGCGACTTATGTGTGGTGTCATCGCCATACCCCATCGTCGTGATCCCACATCAATATGAGCACAATTCCAGAAGTCAAGGAGAAGGAATCAAAGGACCATAAACTGCGCCGGAAACGGAGACCGACCGCAAGCGCGGCAGGGGCTCATGATCCCCGGCATTCAATGATCCCTTCGATGTCGTCTCAAGTGAAGGGATCGGGTAATGCCGGGACGGAGCATGACTATCATGAGAAGGTATACTTGGAATGCTATTTGTGTGGTTTTTGAGAATTGATACTGATACGTAATAACAGGTCGGCACCTTACTAAAGCGGTACTCCACGCGATTTCCTGCGTCTGGCTTCGGGTCATCAAAGCACAAAAAGAAAGGCGAGAAAGAGAAATACAAGAATGGGCTCCTTGCTCCCGAAAATATTCCCACAGTAGCGGAATCTTCTTATCCGCATTTGCCGTCATCAGTACCGCCGTCGATAAGCAGGTCAGAAACGTCGCGGTCGATACCGGATTCACAAACAACTACGCGGCAGCCAACACTGTTATCGGCTACTACGCGCTCACAGTCGGCACAGACTCTCGATTCTAGAGGGCGAGCACCAAGTTTGCCGGTATTGCCCGGTCTGGATGAGAAGAATTACCTTGTCCCCGTGAAGGACTTTCAAGATGGCAAGTTCGATGCGCATCTGTATATTGAAACCCAACTTATGGACTCGGCCGACTACCAAGTGCGTGACTATCTAGATAAATTGCGGCAGACACGGGAACAGATATCGAAGGATATGCAGCGAAATTTGTTCAACACCTACAGTCAATTTGTTCTAATTTCATCGGAGATTAAGACCCTGGAACAAGAAATCCGAAGTACAAGAAACATGATGAATCAGCTGTCTTCGTTGGTAGTCGAGATGCAAGTCGGCGACAAAGGCGGTGATAGCACAAATGGTTCGAAAGACGGCAATAAAGACGTAGCTGTTGACATGCCAATTTTAAGACGACAAACAACGCGGGGGAAAGACTCGCCAACGAGTGGTACCGGCAGCCTGGTACCGAGTCTTGTGCGGCCGTCAGGATCGATTCCCGATAACGGAGAACTACAGCAGTCTCGGTCGCCAGTGTCGGGGGAAAATGTCAATGGTAAGGCGAAGGATGGACCAGCAAAATCAGGAGTCATTTCTGAGGAACAGCTAATGGAATTGGACGTTTTAATTGCTCATCGGCAGACTGATGCAGCAATTGACCTTATCATAGCTTGTACGTGTTGAGGCCACTTTACATAATAAATTGAGCATGCTGACGATGTGTAGTAAAAGCAAACAAATCAGAGGAAGACGTTGACCCGGAAGTGAAGGACCGTGCAGATCAAATTTTTGACATCCTTGCCTATGATTTAGTCTCAGAATTCACACCGCGCAGACAAGTTATTGCAACCATCAATCTGTTAATAAAACTGGGGTACGAAGAGGAAACAAGGTCAAAGTTTCTGCAAGCTCGGAGTGGCATTATTGTTAGTCGTGTGGATCATATCCGGAAGGATCCGGAAGATATTCCATTCTATATCGCCCAGGTTGCGACAGTCATCTTCACTCTTATCAGAGCCACGATTGCGATTTATAAAGAGTGTTTTACCGCCAATTCGATGGCGTCCAGGATTGTTGATTGGACATATCGACACGTCGAACACTTTTCCAAAGTCTTCACGGCAACCTTGGAGGGATTCAAACCCGACTCGGAAGCTTTTGTCCGGGCAGTGGCATCGACGAGGAGAGAAACTGATCAGTTGAAAGATATTGGTATGAACATGGATTTTGTCCTACGAGACGTGCTGGAGCCAGAGTATACTGCCCCTCCTCTCCCGCCGAGGAGAACGATGCGGCATTCGGCGCAAGATCAGGCAACGTCACCAATAAGCACAACCTCAAAAAACACAGTGCTGTCGAGCGACAGAGATGACGAGTAAATATCATTATCGTTGTATTTGCACCTCTAATACTTTCTACATTATTAGAGTGCAACAATCGATTTGTCATTTGGATTTAGGGAAATTTGTTGGGGACTGGGATATCATTATTAAACTGTATATACTCAATATCTATTGTATTTACGCCATATTATTCCGTGCTGCCGTTTCATGTTTTCCATTTGGGCTCACGACTATGTTATAGAGCACAGACTAGTAAAATCAGAAGGGGTGGACAAGTTGGGCCCGCAACGCTCGTTCTTAAATATGATCCTGCCATATTTAGTTGTACACTTGCATTTCCTACTCTGACTACGATCTATATCTTTGGTGACTTCTCCTTATGGTTCTCAGAGACAATGTCTTTGTAATTCTCGGAATCACCGCGATCACCATTTTTAAACCCCTGGCCTCCTTGACGGCCATTGTAAAACTTGCTTCGCTGGTACGATTGTTGGCCTTTCCCCGGAAACTTTGAGGGACCACCGGTTTTAGATTCGGAAGTCGGAACACTGCGCGTCAGGCGAAGCCCTGCCAAACTCGTTGAGCCAAGGCTACCTTTCCGGTACGAGTCGTAGGCGAAATATGCTTGTCAAGCTTTCTCTTGGTAGGAAACGGGTCATGGGCGCACTTCGAGCACTGAAAAGCATCTGATGACATTTCAAAAATTTAGCTGACACTGTCGAGAATAGTTGCTGAGTTAGGGACGAGAGAGCGCGAGCGTATGATGGCTGGTTGTGGTTAAATATTATTGTTGGCGTGGCTGGTGTCACTTGTTCGAACTGTCAGTCAACCTCAGTGAGAGGCTGAGACCTTAATTTGGTTCACAACATCGTCATTTGTCCGGCAAGCTGATCACCATGATGCAGTTTGAGGAGTTCTTCGATTAATGCTCTTTTTTGTTGTATGTAGAGTCGTCCTTTGCATTGCAGAATTCCGTCGACATCCTGACTATAAAGGGTACGGCTTTTCTCACTTGAACTATCCCGCAGTTCGGCAAGCACTCGCTGAGTGAAAAGGTCATCTTTCTGGGATTCCTGTACAAGTTCATAAGTTTTGCGTAAAAACGATTGGCTTGTACTGAGTCTGGAACTTCGGGCACCTCCCGTTCAATTGAACTCAAATAAGCATCAAAATCCACAAGGGCTCTGATTATTCCGCTGGGTTGCATTTTCGTATTCCTCATAGACGTAGTTTCAAAGCTCACATTATGGCGTACCAGCCTAAGAACTGAGTGTAATCGTCTTCCATTTTCAGGATTAATCCGGACATAGCCATTCCAACGGGCCCTGCAGGCCTTGCCATCTTTGACACTGCTTTGAAGATTTTGAGGTCGTCGCGTTGGTATTTCCAAGAGGCTCCTGCCCAAACGTGCTCTAGATCTGCCTTCGAATCGGTCCAAGCCCGAAAGGAGGACTTAAGGGTCGATGGATCGACTTCATCGTATTTGACGTCGATTCGTTTTCCTGAACCGCCTTCCATCGAGTCGTCGTCGTCGTAACGATTTCGACGCTTGAGATCGTTTCTGGCTCATTGAGCTTCATATTGATGGCACAGTGCGTTCTGCGAGACCATGATAATCCAGACAGTAACTAGAACGGGGGAAATCTCGGTATCTATTAGAGTTGGGTCGAGACTACGTCCGGGTTGGCACCGAGTCAAAAAATTAGAGTTTTGTTACCGACAAAAGCAATTGGTATTCTTGTAGAGCAAGTTATCCTGCCCTGCCAATTCCCATCATGTAGGCTAATCTATGATACTTTCTACATCTCAATGGTACGCAGTTCTTTTATATGCCATTGCGAGCTTAATATACAACGGTAATTTGTTGGAGATCGTCTTCCCTTTGACACGCTGTTGGGAGAAGCAATATCCCAAGCCGTCGAGGTACAGCACAATAATGCCGTCACCATCGGTGTACAAAAAGGTCGTGCTGATAGGCGATTCACAATTTGAATTATCATGGAATCCCGAACTGGAATTTTGTTTTCCCGCCGCACTGGCGAATTATTATGGTCGACGGGCAGATATCTTGAATCGTGGGCTCTCGGGATATAATTCTTCGTGGATGCGCTCCCAATTGGACAGAACCATTCGCGAATTGAAACACTATGATGAGGACGCGGCGCTATTGTTTATATTGTGGCTGGGAACAAATGATTCGTGCCTAGAATTCACGGAACATCATGTACCAGTTCGCGAATTTGAGGCCAACGTGCAAACTTATGTTGGCGAGATTAAGAGAAATTTTCCAAATGCTCGTATATTGCTGGTTTCGCCCGCGCCGATTAGTAAAACGGCATTAGCATCCTCGACCATGCGTACCCGAGGAACTGATAGAACGCAAGCTGCCACGAAGGAATATGCTGATACCATTCTGAAGTACTCAGACAACGAAAATATCGTCAAGAAGATTGATTTGTTCAGCGCATTACTTGACGAAGCTGGCTACGATTCGAGCACAACAGTTTTTGACACCAACAATCCCGTTACGGAGGATGCGGCTCTCAAGATTGCAAAATTCACTGTCGATGGGTTGCATTTAAATGGCTATGGATATAGATTTCTGTTTGACTTAGTTAAGAGTGCGTTAGATAGTTGGGATGGAGTTCGGGCATCGGATCTGGAGGCGGTTGAGCCAAGGTGGACTGAGAAGGTAAAGCAGTTTAGGAAATAGATAGTGGTTGACTATTATTTGGTTTATCCTCGATTGAGAGTGTTTCCTGAACCTCTATAGCTAAAAGTTAGCGCGCTGAAGTTCTCGTCATGCGTAGTTCGTTTTATTAGCACGTACCTTGGGTTCGCTTCGGCGAACTCGTCCCATTGCCGCAGCCTGTACGTCTCCTTGTCATTCGCTTCTTCATTATCGTCGTCTTTCTCAACTTGTTTTGCAGACTCTGGACCGCCCCCTTCAATTATATTGCCCCTTCTCCGTTCTTCTTCAAGATATTCGTCAATGGTCATCGTCGGCAAAACGTAATCGGGCTTGAACACGTTCTTCTTGATCTGATCCCTAGAAGACACAATCGTGAACGGCCGATTAACTTTTCCTTCGGAATTAAGTATGGCTTGAGTGTTTCGTAATGGCGCATCTACTCGCTCTGAATAATCATCCTTCTTGCTCACTGAACTGTCTGTCGGTGGCTCCGGATGCTCTACCGACGGTTGCGCGGGTCTAGCAGCCGCGAACGCGAGAATTTCCAATTCAGAATCAAGGCCCTGCAAGGCATCAAAACTACGTTCGATAAACAAAGCGATCTGCTTCAAGTATAATTCCCTGGCAGTCTCATCATCATTGTCATCATCGTCCACGTTGTCTTCACTTTTGGCAAGGTGCCGAGAACGCAAATCTTTGACTTGGCTTTCTATCGCCTTTTCCCGCTTAAACTTGGCAATCCTGGCCATTCGTTGTGCGCCAGGATCAGAAAACCCGCGAGCATGAGCCGCGGAGAAAATTGGCGTGTCAATCGGGACTTCCAGGATTGCGTGTAACAGTCGTGCCGCGTCTTTGTCCAACAACCCGTACGAATCGCACAACGTCAGAAACGAAAGGTATAAACCTTTTGATTTCAATGCCAATGGTTTGCGCGCCGGTAATGAGTCCGTATATATCTTGTCTGTAAGTGTGGCAAGGTAGTAGTCGACGCTTAGGTAGGGCAGATCATTTGTGGTAATGTCTTCAACTGATTCGTTCACGCTGAAGAGTGAGAGATGCTCAGATTTGAGTTTCGTAGATTCGAAGGAAGAAATCGCTTGCTTTAGTGTATTTTGGTATGTCTCGGAACGAGATGTGTCGTATTCGGTGGGATTGAAAGCACTGTCCGACGACGACGTCGCGATGACAACTGTCGTGTCTACCTGTCCGCTGAAGAGCTTCGCGTATTGAGACAACGCATAACTGAATTCCTGCCTTAATGTCCGGTCGTTCGGCGTGGTCATTTGGAATATATATATATATAATAGTGACAATGAGATGGGAAATCAAATCTAATTTCGCATGATTGTGCGAGTTGGGAGGGACCAGGCGATGACGAACCGCGAAACTCTAAAAGTTTAAGCGAGCGTTCTCGATAATCTATCTTGGCAACAGAGTCTACAAGGCAATATAAATAATAATAATATAATACTTGCGATTCAATTGTGCTGTGATATACTCCTTAATAAATTTTAAAATCCCAGTCCCAGGTCCTTACACCATAATGCATATAAAAATATGTACAAACTACGAACAAACTCAATCAATGCTTGCCATTCTCGCCACTAATTGACGCCGCCAATGATGTCTTCTCCGTCCCGTTACTCTTTTTAATTGGTGACTTATGACGAAGAGCCTGTAACCTACTTTCCATTCCTTCAATCTTGGCACCAAAAGAATCGACAGATTCATCCAGGTCGTGTAACTTGGCATCAAGAGTCCGAACTTCATACTGCAGTCGTGCACTTTCCATGTCCAGATCGCGGATTCCGTTAGCAAGATACCCCTCTCGTTGCACGGAATTCTGGTATGCTTGCTGGATAGCATCCGACTCGGCACTGGCATGTTCGTGAAATCGCGTTAGGTCTGTCACCCGGCCGGCGTATTCATCGCGAAGATCCTCAACCGGAATGTTAGCGTACGATGGATAACACATTCTAAAGGAAACATACCACAGCTCGTCTGACATGAGATTCACTCCACTCTTGCGCTAGTTTTACGCGCTCGAGGAGTCTGAAGATATGCTCGGTAGGATAATCCCACGGCGGTTCTGACCGCAATACACTACTTTCGACGACAGAAAAACTAGCTCTCCGTGCGAAGCTGCCTTCGACATCTGCAGCGAGGGGGCCAATGCGGACTGATTGCTGGCTGGCAGATACTCCTCCGAGCTCGACAAGGGACTTGCTGAGATGCTGCCGCGCAAGTGAGACTATATCGAAACATGACTTTACTGCACGCGGACCCAGTGACAGTGAATCATGCGATCGGGCACCATGGTAAACCATCAGTTCCTTTTCAATGATTTTTAACCGCTCGCTGTCATCGTAATAAGCCATTGTGACTGAGCCGGTAGGCTCATCACTGATCCCACGATCGTCGCCAACACCAAGGTCGGACGCAGTGCCAGAGCGACTGGCTTGTGGTAGTATCAATTTTGGCTGTATTCGGCTACTACGACCGTGCACATGATCGAGATATTCACCTTCTTCAATTTCATCATCCTCGAGGTCGTATTCGTCGTCGTCGTCCAAGTCATCATCCTCATCATCATCATCGTCGTCATCCCTCTCTTGGGGCACAAAGAGATCGAGTTCGTCAGGCTCTTTGCGGTCTCCATCGGGTGGCGTTGAACCATCAGTTGCCGTCGACGGCGGAGTCGAACTGCCTGCTGATAGAGCCACGTTATCACTTTCTACAAGCTCGGGGATTCGTTTGCTGGTCAAACCTCTTGTTAGACTCGGAGTCTGATTCAGTTCTTCCCGGCGACGTCGCAGGTTTCCCGTCAATTTGCTCACGCCTGATCGGATTGCTTCGTCCGTCCGGACTTTTCCCCTGAGCATTGCTGTCTTAATATCACGCTTCGCGGGTGTCTGCTCGCGCTCGCGATCACTGCGCCTATTACGATGGTACCGTACGAACGCTGGAATATCGTCATAAGCTGGGACGTGTAATAATGAGCGCGAAGAATAGTCGTTCGTGTCCGTTACGAAACCTCCCGGCCCGTCTGGATCATAGTTCTCGATCTCATCGACGTCGGTCTCGTCCTGGTCGGATTTGTTCTCAACAGAATTAATTTCTGAGGCTGAAGATGGAGTAATATTACTCAACGATGGCTGCAACGAATCCTCTCCATGAGGTCCACGAATTGATCCACTTGTCGGAGCAGACCGCATTGGCGGTCGTTGAGGAGGCCGTTGATTTGAATTCGGAGGTCCCAAAGCATTCCCACCTGACGACACCGCTACATTATCATAACCAGCGCCGCCATCATCAATGACATTTGCAAACTTGGAGTCTCTGATCTGGCGCGCAAGTTTGGAGCTCATTTTGCCTAGCCAGAGATACCGTAGCGAGTGGCCGTAAATGTTCTCGATAAACCGATCATAGTCTGTCGTTTCGACGTCGATGGCGTTTTGGGTGTGCATGCCGGACAGATCTTGGACTGTTGACTTGACGACTTTTGACAAGGGAAACCGTGCCGAAGATGAGATTTTGCCGGTGATGCGCATAAGCTTCTCGAGAGTTGGTCCATCGAGCCTGTCTGTTTTTGGTAATTTTTGCTGTCGTTGGAATGTGACGATACCTTGGCGGAATCCTTCGACATCAAAAGGATCTTTGGCGACTTGAGCACCAGCTGCGTTTAATCTATGGCGACAACCTACAACCATACCGAGAATGGCGGCAATGCTAGTGGCACAAAGTACTTTATCGACTGGATCGACATGATAATGGGGCGTACCAATGTCGTGCCACCACTTGTTGACTGCCTGCTCGGTAAAGTCGCAGAGTAATCCATCGATATCACGACGCTTGAATAGACCAAAGTAGTATAGGGATACCTGTACGAGCTTGACGATATTTATTACTGCGTTGTCGAATGGCACACGATCGCTTAGGCGATATATCTGGTAAAACTTGTCGCGACTGGCGTCGGCAGGCTTGTTTAGTGTCATTCCCGACCGTCCACCGCAACCCATCCGTCGCAAGTTTTCGTTGACAATGAAGTCGTTAATGTGCTTCGACGCGTTTCCATCAGGAACGCTGATCAGTGTTAATCCGGACGGGAGCGATGACAGGTTTGTGACGAAAAGTGTAGCGAATTGACCGCACGTTTTCTCCCGGGCGTTCATTTTCGATAGGTCGTCAACGTAACCTCTCAGTCTCTTTGACCATAGCTCACGTTTCGCTGGCACCGTGATTGAACCAAGCGAAGCCACGTGCTCTGGGTTACCGGTGTAGCTGATTAGTGACGAGTTGTAGTATCTCGCGCAGGCCCATTGCTCGATGATGTAGACCTCGTAGCCAGTGACTGTGATTATCTTTGGTTGACGACCAACGCGGTTGACATATTGTGCGTCCGAGCCTCGTAAGTAACGTAGACTGTCAATGTCGGCGACTAAGAATGTCACGAAGCCTTCTGTTGTGGGTTCTTGCGGGGCCCGGCGTTGACTGAACCCGGCATTCTTTGTCATTGCAGATCCGCGACCAGGTTTGACAATGGTCGCCGAGGTCGCGGAAGT
Organism: Lipomyces sp. NRRL Y-11553; assembly: GCA_003705905.2. Lineage (NCBI taxonomy): Eukaryota > Fungi > Ascomycota > Lipomycetes > Lipomycetales > Lipomycetaceae > Lipomyces > Lipomyces sp. NRRL Y-11553. Next base: position 264,364 of record PPJW02000012.1, on the reverse strand, counting down.
CATTATGCTGCGTCGACTTGTCGTCGGCGATGGCGAACGAGATTGTCGCCCGTTGCCATTGGCAGTCGTGTGCAGTGACGGCTGGCTCGGAGACGAGACCTGTTCTATATTGGTTGCAGGTGGCGGCCGCATGAGCGGGTAGAATATTGTCTGGTGAAGCGCCATCGACGACACGGCCGATGGCGGGACACGGGGTGACGTTGACGAGCTATTGCCTGCTTTCGAGGCGCTCGTCGGACTTATATGTATTGCTTGCGTATGTTGGGCGTCGGATGAAGAAGATGATGGTGAGGCAGTCGTAAGCTCATATTAAGTACAGCTGCGGCAAGGCCGCACGTGCGGCGTCGGCGGTTGGGAGGGGCAAAAGCCGTCCACATGAAAAATGTGTGAACAGCATTTTAATAACGAAGACACTCAATGATATGGCAATAATAATTAATATAACTTATGGCAATAATCAATTATAAATACGCTTAATAGCAACTAAATAGAATATATCCCTGGACAGAATCGAATTGCGATGCTCAGTCATCTCTGTGTGAAAATCCGCAATACAGCGCTCTACTTTGGCAATTAATGATGCCAATGGCCCAGCACCAGCTAGCAAACCGACAATGGAATCGACCATGAACGTCCGTATTTATCAGCAACCTGGATACTACCTAAGAGTGAGATTCTCCTGATTTTCAAGTGCTTGAGAGTGCCATTGAGCAAATGGCTGAACGCTGCAGCAGTTAAGCAGTAAACGTGCAGGTGGTGCGGCTCTCGGGTTTGCGCTCGTATTCGCTCGGGAAGCTGCGCCCTGTCACAAAAACGTCGGGGCCCTTTTTTTGTGCGGACGCCGTCCCGCCGCCTTTCTTTGTTTCTTCTCCTCGAGGGTTCTCTGCGCAATTTTCAAAGCCCAGAAGGTCGTTGTTGTCGTCCACAACCCGACAGCCTGTAATTCGCGCCGGCCACACGCGTCCTTCCTGCCGTCCAACTCCACAGAGCTAAGAGCCGGAATATGAGTGCCATTACTGAGTCGACACTGACCAGGGACAACATCCTGCGCCTTTTTCCCGACATTGCCTCAACGATACAGACTGGCCTGTCGGCGCAGGATGCTCAGCTCTTTGATGGCTATGACGAGGAGCAGGTTCGTCTTATGGAAGAGGTCTGCATTGTTCTCGACTGGAACGATACGCCGTGCGGAAGCGCGAGCAAGAAGACCTGTGAGTTGCTTTTGCTTTATGCCATCTAGTATTATCGGCGGTACTCCTAATGCCGCGAACGGCACGTGCCTCGTTATGTAGTCGCACGCTCTTGTCCATTACGTGCACTTTTCATGGTTCTATCGAGTTGCTAGAAGATATTGAATGATGGCTTGAAATTCTGTGTTCGAGCATGAGCTAACATGGAATCATAGGCCATCTTATGAGTAATATTAACAATGGTCTCCTACACCGAGCATTTTCGGTCTTCCTTTTCAACGACGAGAACAAGCTATTGCTGCAGCAGCGTGCCGACGAGAAAATCACATTCCCAGGTATGCCTTGTCCAGTTTTCGGATCCCCTAGCACAGCGTCGCTGACTACTCCTTCTTTTACAGGCATGTGGACAAACACCTGCTGCTCGCATCCGCTCGCGATTCCTTCCGAAATTGGCTACGATTTGCCAACGTCGATCATAGGCGTTAAGCGCGCCGCGCAACGAAAGTTGGACCAGGAACTGGGTATTGCAAGTGACCAGGTCCCGTTAGACAAGTTCCATTTTTTGACCAGAATCCATTACAAGGCCCCCAGCGACGGCATCTGGGGAGAACACGAAAGTATGTGACTTCAATTGTCTCTATTCCTAGGATTTTTTTCTAATGATTATCAGTCGACTATATTCTCTTCATAAAAGCGGCGCCAACCGTTAAGGCCAACCCCAACGAAGTTAAGGATGCAAGATATGTTACTGCCAACGAATTGCGGGCAATGTTCGAGGACAAGGAACTTAGCTTCACTCCATGGTTTAAATTAATTTGCGAGACTTACCTGTTTGACTGGTGGAGTAATATAGACCAAGTCGCTTCCTTCCGGGAAACCGAGATCCGGCGAATGATATAGTCAAATGGCACTACAAAAGACTTGGAGAAATCGAGCAACATTGGATTAGAGTAATTTGGTTGTGGACATAGTCAATTTCACTTTATAGCTAGCATTTAGGAAATTTTTGATTTATCCTATTGTTCTGCTACTGGCAATATTGCGTCTTTCGAAGAATGGGGCACGAAATCAATCAACATTACGGCAAAACCAAAAAAAACCGCTTGTTCACTTTTGTCGGAGTTTGTATTTGCCTGCAGTGCCAGTGATGTATGCTGTTCACTTCGTTCGCACCAGTGAGGGAGGATCTACTCTTTGATTTAATTTCGCTCTTACTTCCCCATTTTTCTTTTTTTAGATTATAGACGGATAAATCGGGTTGTTCTTGTCGAATTCGCCGCGTGTCTGTGGGTTTTAGTGGAGTTTTTTGTCCATATTCGCACTGTATATGGCATCTTGTGTCTAAATATTCGTTGTCGTTGTACTTTACCTGTTGTTTCTCGTACGTGTTTAATATAGTGTCGACCGGAGACACAATTTTGGACTTTTGTTCCAGACCTGACCAAACTCAACATCAAAACCGGTTAATCCCATTTCTACGTTTCAAAAACCAAAATACCAGAACAGAACCCTAATCCATAGTTGCTCATCATCCGTGGAGCACTGTCGGATTCCCGTCTTTGGTAAAGGTCTCTTCAACCTACGACCAACTTCTCACGAATATAGAGCGTCGACTTTGTTCAGCAAAAAAAGCGACCACTGTCGACGCCGTAATGAAGGCGTCACAAGCGCTTGGGCACGTATATAAGAGACTGCCCTACCACAGGCGCAGTCGGCGCCTCGCCCTCCTTGCCGCCCTGGTTATACTCAGCATAATCTGGCTGTCAGTACTCTTGCGCTCGTCTCTTAATTCGTCATCGCAGCAGAACCGTGCATCTTCAAAGACGTCGGTTGCTACCGCGCCAACCAACAATTACATCCCATCCTTTGCATGGGAGACACCCTTCTCGTTCTCCGTGTCGAGTGCGGGTTCAGACGTGGCAGTACTGCCTCAATTGCATGACCGGTGTCCCGTATACACATTCTACGACCCTCAACTTGCTGGCGCGGCTGGTCGAAATACAACGACCGAGGAGCGTCTAATTGCGGTATGGAGGCAAGCTTTTTGGGCACTAGGATTCAAACCTACCGTCCTGGACCAGTCCCACGCCAAGAGCAATCCATTGTACAAGTCAATTAACGAGATGAACTTCGGGGGCCAGTCCAAGATTGACGTCATGCGTTTTCTGGCTTGGAGTACCAGTCCGACCGGTATTCTAACGACAAATAGGGTACAGAGCACAGTTCTCTTGCCTTCCATTAAAACCGAACGCGAGCATGCTAACAAAGGTGGATTATATAGGTTGTGCCGATGACCACCTGGCCGACGGAGAATACCTGGAACTTCTGGCGGTCATGCGAATTTGGGCCGCTAACAACCTACAAAGATACCGGCTCCGGCTTCATAGTCGGCTCCCAGCAAGCAGTTGACGACTTTGTCACGCAATCATTCACGGATGCGTCAATGGCAAAGATTGCTTCTGCCGTGACCTCGAACCGATTCCATGTCGAACCAAAGACGGAATTTTTGGCACAATACTCACCGGACTTTGTTCCAAACAATTATAAGCGCCTATCCGAAGACAAGCTGCCGGAACTCATTAATGCACATTTGCACTCGACTTTCTTGTCCCGGTTCAAGCAAGGCGGCATCTCGGTTCTTGATCCGTTTCCCCAGTCCGCGCACGCAATCTCATTCCCATCACTAGCCATGGCCACAGCACTCGCGACTTGCCCGGCGGTTGAGTTCGAACTGTATTGTCCATCAAATATTCCAAATTGCTTCAAATGCTCCAAATCACTCCGCAAGGACTTTGTCAAATCTGTTTCAGCCATCCCTGACTCACCATCCACATTTGTCATAATCACAATCCCGCATCCAGTGACGTCCATCGCATTAAGCCATTCCGCGTCCGATGTAACAGCCGACATTGTCCGGCGAGAAACTAGCCGCGACCTGTTCGTCCGCACGGCCACGTCCGAGATCATCAAAAAAGGACTCGGACCCTCTCATCGTGTTCTCGAACTCAAAAAATTGGCAGCCGCCAGCAGCGAGTTGTTGGATAACATGTATATCTCTGTTTTCGAGTCCCAGTTCGGATTCAACAACTGCCTCGTGACCGACTATTTCCGATGGGCAGTTGGTTTCAATTTCGGACCTCTTATGGACAACGAGACGTCGGCCAAGAAACAGGCTACATTTGACGCAGTCGTGCAAGAGATCGAGACGTGTCTGCCAGCCGAGCCTTATATCGAGATCCAAACTGAAGTCACCCGCATGTTGGATCCAAAAGACGCCAAGTCATCAACGCAACTAAGTGTTTCCGACACCATAACTACAATCCGGGACCGCATCCTCAGTGCTGACCCCGACCGGAAGTTAAAAGTACAGATGGTTGAGGCGTGGAATATGGCAGACACAGAGCTCTGGCGGTTCGTTAGAGCTCTGAATGAACGAGCGGAATCGGAGGAAAAAATATGGGAGTAAAGCTTAACATAAACCTTGTACTATACACCATGCATATTTATATAAACATTACATAATTAAAATCTACTAAAAACAGCTTAGACTCGCAACAACAGAATGAAACTCATATATGACATAATGATAAAGATGAATATGTACAAAACGCGCTGTCAAATTATTTATCAGTTCAGACCCACACGGCTTTCCCCTGGTCTCGGGGAAGAAAAACCGAAGCCTGAGTTATATGTCCGCTTGCCATCCTGCCCAAATTGTTTATGCCAATCTCTAATCATCATCAAAGAGCTCATTTCGTCACTAACCGAGGCACCTGTTTCTCTTAATGCTGTCTCAAAATGACGACGAGTGAGAACACGCTTCGGGCTTGATTTGGCGACATCAGGATTATTCCTGCGCAATTTCACCGCTTCGGTTGCGGCAATAACACATACATTCTTGATATCCGAACCCGAAAAGTACGGCGTTTCTTTCGCGAGGTATTCCGGTGTAACCGAATCATCCAATGTTTCGTCTTTCAAATGAACTCTAAAAATCTCCTCGCGGTTCTTCTCCGTCGGTAGATCAACCAATACCCGTCTCGGGAACCGGCGCAGGACGGCGTCATCAAGATCAAACGGCCGGTTGGTCGTGCCAATGACCATAATTCGCTCACTTCGAAGACCATCCCATTCGGCCATGAACTGGTTAATCATCTCTCGATCTCGGATAACACCGCGGTTCTGCATGAGCGAGTCTACTTCGTCCATAAAAATAATGCACGGACTCAACTTCTTGGCAAGCGAGAACAGCGCACTCACGTTTTTCTCCGCCTCACCAACATATTTATCTTGTAAGTCGCTAGGTCGAACATCGAGAATAGCTGTCTGACCAGCTTTCGCGAGCGCTTTGACAAGTAATGTCTTACCGGTTCCTGACGGCCCATAGAGCAAGATTCCAGAAGTATGATTCGTAGCAAGGACTCCATAACTGAACTCGTCCGGCATCAGCAATGGAAACATCACGGTATCTCGAATAACATCCAGTGTCCTCGGCGGAGCAATCACATTATCGAATGTGATATTAATTTTTTCCGGCTTAATGTATTGATTAAGGAACGCCTTTTCTCGCTTATCTAGCGATGCTTCGATTAACTTCCAGTCTCGATGTTTGCCGGGCTGTTGCGGATTCTTCTGGTCTTGTTCGACAAGATCGTCGTTCCCGTAAATGTCGGTAACACAATAAGGATCCTTATAAGTTTGAGGAATGCCGTATTCTTCAGGATTTTGCTTCAATAAGTTCTCCAAGTTACGAGTATCGTCATAAATTGCAACCGCTCGGTCAAGCAAGTTCATGTCCACCGTTGTCCGGTCTTCCTGACCGATCAAGCCCTTGAGTATCGTTACCAACCGATACATGGATCTTGGGCTAACGAGGCCGGAAGACAATACCCGCATGCCTGGGGTCCTGTTCGAATCCTGTTCGAGCTCCCAATTCTCTGGAAGGTCAAGCACCGTTTCCGGCTGCGATTGTAATATCCGACAAAGTAGCGCGTCAATGTACTGGGCATTGACAACTCGTACATGTGAAATATTTTCAATTGTCGCATTGGGATTGCAAGTGACATTCGATAGTGGGATATTTTGTCGTAAGACTTCCCAGTCTTGAAAATTCTGGTACCAAGGCTCTGGGATGTCTATTTCGTCGGAATATTCAGGGCTGATATACACACTGCCAGAGTCTTCGTCCGTAGTCACTCTGACTTTGAGATTCAAATCATTCGTCTTGACAGGCTTCTGAGCGGTAGCAATGATGATCGTTTGCTCGCCGTCGCCTCGGCGCTGTCGAATCTGATGCTTAAGTTCACTGAAAAAGGTACCTCCGAAATCCGAATGCGCCAAGGCTAAGTAGTCGCGCACATGGACAATCAGGGGCTTGTTTTTCGGTCGCATCCTAAGACCGTTGTCTGATTCAATTGCACAATCTTCAGGTGCAGTTGCGCCAAGCAGCTCCGTGACATAGTCTCCGAAGAATTCAGAACGCTTTGCGTACAAGTCCTCACTAAAACTTTTGTCGTCGTCGTCCTCTTCCTGCTGTTGACGATGAGAATCGGTGGTTGCGGCTGTGGACGTCAAGGAGTCAACGTTGCGATATCGATAATCAACCTGATTGTTCATTGGCACAGCCCATGGTAAGATTTTGATATCCTCTGCCGATTGGGTTAGTTTACCAGAAACTCGTACAGCAATGTCAACGTATACAAACCTGTTGTCTCTATATGTTCCCCGATTATTCTTTCAATGTCCAGGTCGTCTATCCGCAAAATATCTGCACTGTGTTGCACTGCAATCTTCTCCACAAGAGCATCGAGGTACTGAAGCGACTGTCCACTTGACGCCAAAAGACTGATCCCGCACTTATCTGCCCACGGAGATGCTTGTGCAGACGCGTGAGCGAGATCGAAGGCAGAGGATACATTCGTATTTATATACCGCCACAATCGCTGGTCAATGGCGTACGGCGTCTTCCCACTGGCCGTTTCGATTTTGAAATCAACAACTTCCAGTTTATTCATCGAACCGACCTGTAATTTCTGCAGTAAGAAGACGTTGTTCCTTTTTATCCGCTCAAGGGTTTCGTCACTCAACGTGAACGGGACATGCGCATAGTCATCGTTATCCCTCAATCTCAACTCCTTCTCCAGTAATGCGCTAACACCACCACTATGTCTCCGTTCGTTAATGTTTTTCCTTTTTTCGGTTTCATCCAGTAGACTTTGCTCATCTCCTTCCTCCTCGTCGGCTTCCTCGTCTTCGTCGTCCTGACGCCGTTGCTTGTCCTCTTCTTTAAACGACCTCTTTTCTTCATTCTGCGTAGTCTGACCGCGTTCGAAATAGTCAAGTGCACCCCTCTGCTGCTGCGGTACACTACTTGAGAATGATCGCCCAACTGAAGTCGGAGGTAAATTAAAAGTGAAACAGGTACCACAGAGACGTTCCTCATTGACGTACGGTCGCTTCGGACGTAAGTTGCATGACCGCAGACGAGGCCGGCAATGGAGTCTCAGCCGGGCCCCGCGATGCGCAGGCAATATTGTTGCACGACTCATAGAACGGTTCCGCCTAAGGTAATCTCGAATATTAGTATCTCTTCAACAACTCGGACAGTGATTCAGATACTAACCAAACCAACTGACCTCTTTGATTCAGCCCGACCACTACTAGCAGTCAAATATCATTCCAATCACTGCTGACAAGGTAACTCCCTATCGAACTACCAATTTCTCCGCGATTTGGCGGCCGAATCGAATTTTATATGCTATTTAGCATTACCAGCGTTGGAGTGGTTCAGACTCACAAATGGCTCACATTGGGTAACAGGCCTTGTGACTCGTCTCTCTAGAAGATCGTATTTATTTTGCGTTTGCCTCCTTTGCGAATATTCTCCCGTCATTTCCACCAAAGCCTCCTCGCCATTGCCAATACAACAAACGATTTATCCGTACGGTGAAATTTTCCTGAAAATCGTTCATCCTTGAAAACGGTTGGGTTGGATCGCCCCTACAAATTTACGATCATCGATCGTTGGAGCTATCTTTAATCCAATATTTCTGCCACCGACTAAACGCCGTTCTACGTTAAACGCGCTACGCTGTCAAGACTCTACCGCATTGATAACATCTAAAAAGACTATCTAACTAAACGACTGGCACAAAACCGGAAAAATTAATTATACCATTCACAATTCGATTTGCAAACCCGCTCTATTTGTTGATCAAAACATGGCCGACAACGCGGCAGTTGCCTCCCTTCTTGCCGCTCTGAGTAAGTACTAATTTATTTATCTTAGTGCCAAGTTTTAGGTAGAGGCTGTGACCACCATATATCAGGACAGCGCATGAGAAGAAACTAATGGTAATAACTTGCATATAGCCCAGCGAGCCCAACAACAGCAGCAACAGCAAGCACAACCGCAAGCAACACATACTGCCCCATATGGTTTAGCATCTCCACCCACACAATACTCTGCCCCTCAGCAAGTTCCCTCTCAATATTCCAATCCTCTGGCGCAGCTCCTCGCCCAGCAGCAGCAACACCAACAACAGCAGCAGCCCACTGGTGGACCAGCCAATGCTACCGCCGCGGCATTAGCTGCTGTTGCGGCAGCTGCTGCTGCCGGCGGATCAGGAAGCCAGCCAGCGGCAGGAGGATATAGCTTACCAGCGCCGACAAACTCAGGGTACTTAGATCTTGCAACGCTGCTTCAGCCTGATTCATCTAGCTTGACAGTTGGAGAGTATTATCACCGCGTGGCACGAGGCGACAGTAAATGTCTATATCCTGACTGATAGCTTGTGTTCGACTTTGATACTTACGGTTATCTAGCTTATGAAGATCGATATCGCGACGACGACAGAGGGCGATTTCGTGACAAAGAACGTGGTCGGGAACGCGATCGCGACCGAAATAACGACCGACGTCGTAAACGCTCTCCAACCCCACCACGTCTACGCGAAGATGAGCGCTGCAGAGAATGTAGTCCGAAACGAGAACCATCACCTGGGGGCACGAGGACGGAGTCCCTCATAGTCAAAACTCCGTTCGTGGGCCTCATCATTGGTCGTGGTGGCGAAACCCTTAAACGGATTGAACACGAAAGCGGCGCCAGAGTCCAATTTATAACAAATGGTAAAGAGGGTCCGGAGCGGCTTTGCAATATTAGTGGTGGACCCGAGAACATCTATGTTGCGAAGACCAAAGTCATTCAAATGATCCATGAAGCAATGCTCGACTCGAGAGGGCGGCCCCTACAAAACGGAACAGGACGAGGTGGAATGTAAATTTGTAAAGTTCGCTTGAATAACTCGTTTGTAGGTATGTAAATTACCGTAGCTGCGGGTTGTTCGGCGTGTGTTTTATCAAACATGTAAGATTACTGGTGACGATTGCTACCTTGAAGGTAGTATACCTTCCGCAATAAATCTAAGCTCGATATCAAATAAACCTCTACTATCAGTAATATCAACTATCTACTTTTAAAAAAACGACAACGAAACAAACTTCATATCCAAAGAGATGCTATTGCATCTTTATAGGGCGACCTCGTCATAAATATCAATTCCTAAAACCTCAGGTCCCATCCGATTTCGGGTCCAAGCTTAGGCAAATTCTCCGCCACGCTCTCAACATCCTTGTCACCCCTGCCCGACAAGCAAATCACAATGTTATGGTCCGGAGACATAGTTTTCGCAAGCTCGATTGCGCCATAAACTGCGTGAGAGCTCTCGAGAGCAGGTATGATACCCTCCAACTGAGCCAAGAGTCTGAATCCCTGAAGTGCCTGGGAGTCGGTTGCGGCAATAAATTGCGCCCGACCAGTATCCTTCCACATCGACAGTTCGGGACCGACACCAGGATAGTCAAGTCCAGCGGAAACTGAGTGTGTGTCCGTTATCTGGCCATCCTCGTTCTGCAGGACATAGGTCTTAACTCCATGAAGCACACCAACTGATCCGCCGGTTATAGTAGCACTGTGCCTGGGCGTGTCCACACCTTCACCACCAGCTTCAACTCCTAGTAGCTTCACCGACTGTTCCTCGGCAAATGGGTAGAACATACCCACACTGTTACTGCCGCCGCCTACACACGCCACCACAGCATCCGGAAGCCTCTTATTGATCGCGTAGAACTGCTCTTTCGTCTCCCTTCCAATAATACTCTGGAAAGTACGGACAATTGTGGGATACGGATGAGGACCAATAGCAGATCCAATAATAAAGTGAGTCGAGGAAAGATTTGTAACCCAGGCCCTGAGAGCTTCATTAACGGCGTCGCGCAGAGTACGGGTACCGGACTCGACAGCAACCACCTGGGCACCCAGGAGCTTAATTCGGAAGACATTAAGTGCCTGTCGACGAACGTCTTCAGCGCCCATGTAGATTGTACATTTCATACCAAATTTCGCAGCCATGGTAGCAGTCGCGACACCATGCTGACCCGCTCCAGTCTCAGCGATAACCTCAGTCTTTCCTAGACGTTTAGCAATCAAAATCTGTCCTAGCGCGTTGTTAATCTTGTGACTACCGGTATGGTTCAGATCTTCCCTCTTAAGCCAGATCTTGGCACCACCAGCGTACTCCGAAAGTCGGGGAGCAAGGTGGAGACTGCTGGGCCGGCCAATATAATGATAATAGGATCTGTACTCCTCCCAGAACGCAGGATCATTGACGGCTTCCTCGAAACCCCGCTCGAGCTCAACCAGGGCGTCAAATAGAGACTCCGGTACGTACTGTCCACCGTACACTCCGAATCTGGCGGGAAATTGCCGTCGCTTTTCTTCGTCGAGCACGACGCCGTTCAAGAAATTGGTGGCAAGCTCAGCGTTTGGATCGCCCCCGGTAATGACTGCAGAAGGTGTGGCCACTTTAGTAGTAGTAGCTTTTGCGATTGACTCGACGATCCCGACCTCTCGTGTAAACGTCTCCGGACCGGTGCGCCCACAGATTTCAGAGCAAAACTTCTTCGTGGCCCCTGCAGCGTCCTCGAGCTTTGACTCACCAATAACGGTGACCAACCTGCTGCCGATAACAATACCGTCGGCAATTTCACCCACACTAAGAAAGTGTTCACGCGTGCTGACACCAAAGCCAACTGCGATAGGCGTTTCACCCGCATATTTCCGCACACGAGCACATAAGGTGGGGAGGTCAGCACTCAGGGAGCCGAGGGCACCGGTAGTGCCCATGCGAGAAACGACATAGATGAACGAGTCAGCAATCGAGGCTAAAAGTTTCAGGCGTGATTCGCTCGTAGAGGGAGCGACAAGAGGAATGTAGCTCATTCTACAGTAGAAAATATTAGCACCGCCTTTCATCGTCCCCAAAATGAAATGAAATTGGTCCGTACCCTTCAGCTGTGCAAATTTTCCGAAATTTGAGAGCTTCTTCTGGTGGGAAGTCGACAACAATAAAGCCATTGGCACCAGCATCCTTGGCATCCTTGACAAACTTTTCCTCGCCGTACGCCAATATCGGGTTGTAGTAACCCATGAGAACAACTGGAATCTGCAGTCCGGCCTTACGAGCTTCTCGAAGCAGTTCTAGAGTCTGCGCCGTAGTGACGCCGTTCTCCAAAGCAATCTAGGCCAGTTAATAATCCAGTTATTCATCTTCGGTTTTAAGATATTCTAAAGGAGTCAGTTACCGTATTTGATTTTTGAATTGTAGGTCCATCACCGATAGGATCAGTGAATGGTAATCCCAATTCGATAATATCGACACCACCAGCCTCCATTCCCTTAAGAATGTCGACCGTCGTCTCTGGTTTCGGGTAACCAGCTGTAACAAACGTCACGAAGGCATTACGGCCTGATAATACTCCAGTCAGTTCCGTCAGTTTGCAAAAATGGCTCATTTGACGCACCTTCAGCTTTACACCTGGCGAAAGTTGACTTTAATTTGTCCGTCATCTCGAAAATCTGTATCACGCCTATTAAGTTACTCCAAAACGCAACGATTCCAAAATTTTCCTCCTGTACAGATGGTAAGACAATTGATGACCAACCCAGTACCTGATGAGTTATAGAGATAGTTATCGTACAATTAATTGAGGTAGCTTGTGCGCACTGTCAGTTTTTTAATGTTGCGGCTCAACGTGGAAATGAACCTAAATAGCAATTATGAGTCAGGCCCGGTTCAACACTTTTTCAGCAACCACCACAACCTAAAGCATGTCACACAATTAGGTGTTTCAATCTTTACGGATTAAACGTTGAAGATACTGCAAGGCAATACGCAAATTGCCAAGATTGGAATCGTTATTTCCAGTTCAATTGTATTTTAGCACATGGTGAACCCATATGAAAATATTCTATAATACACGACAATATGAAATACTAATAATACATAACTATATAAACAAACCAATACCAACCCAACTTAGCAGAAAACTCCACAACGAACCTCACATCTGAACTACCATAACAAACTCAACGAGTACCAAACCGCCGCGAATTTTCTCTCTTTCTGATACTCTTTCGGATAGCTTCAAACATGCCACTCCATCTCAATCGTCGCTGTCCACGTTGGGAATTGTCAGGTGTAATTCCCATCGGAACCATTCTACGCTTTGTGGCCAGCTGAGCCCTACTAGTTGCTTCAATCCAAAATTGAGCTGCGCGCGCATATGGTCCACGCAAGTCTGACAACTGAAAATTAGGTTCTAGCTGCATCCACCTCTCGAAACATTCCCATGGAGTACGCCGTTCAATGTTAGAATGAAATCCCCACGATTGTCGAGATGACATGTTCGCCGAAACGACGTCCCAGTTATACATAAACTCACTAGCTAACCTTAAAAGACTTGCATCATCTTGAGGAAGCCAGATCGTTGGTACACCAAACTCGACATATTTTAGACTCGGTGGCGGCGGTGCTTTGATATATACACCCCGCCGAGAAGCCTCGCTGAGAAATAACGGCCTCTGAGGGTTGTTGTCCTCGCCTTCATTGTGCTGTGTTCGTTGTATTGAAGAAGATGCTGCTGTGTCCTGACCCCCATCGTTTATGACTTCGCTTGAATTCGCATTCTCAGTGTGTTGGCTTTTCCAAGCTGCCACACGTTCCGGGCTGATATTGCTTATAAGCATGGCAAACTTGTTAATTGGGACAATCGGTAGCTCCTCGATAGAGTCCCTATACATATCGTCCTTCGAAGGATCAATTGCAGAGTAATGTTGCTCACAAAATATGCCAGCAGGTTTGTTCGTATCATCATTAATCGAGAATAAAGAGCCGTGCGAATCTAAGGAAGCTTGGTCTTGTAGTCCATTCGTAGTTTTACCGCTATTCGCCGTCTCTATTTCCACGTCTGTCAAAATTCTGGGTGGTTTTGCCTAGGCAAAGTGTTATTTACAACCTTCTGCATCCTCATAATCCAAGTCAGCGTACCTTAATGCAAACAGACTTGCCGTATGTCCAATAGTCTCTTATAGACGATGCTATGTCAATGGATTCGGTAATATTCCGCTTCTTTTTATTCGCGAAATCCAGAGCTGTGACATGCATCTCGCCTAGAACATAATCCCAATGACTCTTGGGCCGTTTTGGCGTTCTAAAACGCTGTGGCTGACGCAAGCTCCACTTTCCTTCTCGCTTAAGTTCATCAATGCGCCCAAATGTGCGCTGCAGTATTGATTCCGTGTAAATTGTGAGAAAGTTATCCGTCGTCAAGGACTTGTGCGCAGATGGTATGAGATTCGCGAGAGCTGACGCTTGAATGTTGTAGTATATTTTAACCAACGGTATACCAGGCTTCACCGGTGGCTCTTCGGTAGCTACTGACCTCAACGTAGGTCTAGGTTTCGCCACAAGGACCGTCTCGATTGTTGAGGCACTTGCCATCCGGCGAGGGGCAGCCTTGGGTCTTGCACCAAGCAGCTCTGTTATTGATTTGTGTTTCAACGCACCAGAACTCACTCTTGTTGTCATCCGCTCCTGAGGTAACGCAGACGCGACATGCTGGGATTGAGTTGCATGATCATTCGCTTCCTGCTGTTCTTGTTCTTGTTCTTGTTCCTGTTGCTGTTGTGGAGGAGCTAATTGAGGTGCACGTAGTGATATTCGCGGCTCAAGAGGTGCAGTCACTGCAGCACCATGTTGAGGAACAGCCTGGGCGTGGACCTTATGTTGATGAGTAGCAGCCTGATGAATAGACCCATTCATGTCCAGCTTCTTGACTTTGTTGGTATAGAGTACCAATGGAAGCGAGGATTCTTCAAACAAATGACCACTAATGATTGCGTAAGTATGCGTAACACTGCAGGTCATAAACTAGCAAAATACCTTTCCAAATCATTTTTCTCTAAAAAAGCCATCAATAAATCGTCCTCAGATGCAATAATCTCATCAGTGATAGGTAACATTGGGCTCCGGGACAAAAAGTACAGCTCCGAAAGTTTTCGCTTGCGGCCCTTTACGACATCGCTGCCAATGTATTAGCATCCGTTGTCAACAAAATCATCAAAATTCCCAGATCCGAACTTACCTACAAAGCTGTCTTCGGCGTTCGATATTCTCGAATCGCAACCTATCAAGCCGATCCTAAGAGCGTGTCATCACATCAGCATGGACAAGTCTCTTTAATTATCCCCCTCCAACACACACTCACCGATGAGAAATCCATCCATAAACTCTCTTTAAATAGTCATATATATTGATTCCAATGAAATATTTCTTTCAATCAAAGGCCCGAGTAGCTTTCGGTTTTTCTTGCACTAACCAGCTGAGTATTTTCGCAATCCGTCCGTCGCTCAGTTTTAGGAAAATCACGTGATCAAGTGTCGTCTCGAGACACACGTGACTATTTTGGTGCAATCCGTAAGGAGTTTTGGGACATCCTTAGACCAATCAAAATTTCTTATCAATAATCAATTATTCATCTATTCTTTATCCCTTATATTCCGTCGTGAGCAGTGAAATGAATTCATGCGTTCTCAAGTAGGGTACGGGGTTTCTTAAAGAGTCTCCTTTAGTCAGCGTTAAAGGTTCCATTGACAACAGAAAACAAAAGGTTAACGTGATGATACGAATAGATCTCACGCAGGATCTTCATTTAATGCTCATTGTAAGCAATGAAAGAGCTACGTCCTATCTAATATATATTCGCTAGTTTTGCGACGATGTTCATGTCTTTCTGCACTCGCAGGTTAGAGATCACTTCATTAAGGACGTGAGTCCGCATGAAACGTCGCCCAGTCTACTTGACAACTCAAATTCCATACGCTCGCCAGGAGCTGGCCCGCTGAGTATATTAACTGGTGCGGATGTTCAAGGTTTCTGCATATAGGATCCAGCTGTCGTCCTGCGAGGCCTGAGGTATCATCAAAGAAGCAGACTATGCGATAATCATCCTATAGCAAGTTGGAGTGCCGACTGCTCTCGGTGGTGAGGTAGATGGCAATGTCCGGCCAAGGCTTCTGTTTGCTGCCATGACCACAAAGGCTTGTTACGCACGATTCAAGCCGAACCAATAATGTATGCGGTGGTCTGGCAGGGATGAGTCGTAGTAGCGTGGCCTCGATGTTTTCTGTGAGCGAAACAGCTGGACAACGAACGAGAAGCATGGATGGGATCAGGCATTTAGACAGACACAGTAGAAGTCGATCTAGCGGGCATATTGGCTTCAGGATAGGATATACGTGAATCACTAGAGAGTTTTCTAGCTTGTATAGTTAAGTGTGCTAAAGACGTGATAGCAAATGCAACATAATTGAATTATTAAACTGGTGTTGTGAAAAATACAGCTTAAATCAGCCAGTATAACGCCAGGGTGCACGTGAATATACATTAAATCGCCATGAAGACCATTCTTGCAAGGTAAATATAGCACAGTCGTAACATAAAGTAACACCATCCGTAACCTCACAGATTGACCAATCCAGTTTGTCCATTTTGACATATAATATGTAAACTTTTATTATGCAGGAGGTTTTTTTACTGCGGTTTGGTTCGTAATTGAATTAGAATCATAATCTTACACTGGAATTGAAATGCTCTGGACTGAGCTCACTACTGGCGGTGAGGTAGCTAGATCGTCGTTCGAGACTGTCGAAGCGTCTGTCAATGACCCTGGAGTGCAGTCGACTGAGGATGATAGTGACTCAGACGTGCGCTCGCCGTTTATATTGGTGTTTTGTGGGCATTCTCGGCTCTTGAGATATTGTTAGCGAACTTATATGAACTTGGATATCTACCCAAAGTACGTACGATATGACCGTGTTCACCACAGCGATAGCAGGTCTTGCCTGCTGTGCTCAATGGCCCTCCATTGGGTGCAGTACAATCTCGGCTCTGGAGACATGTTAACAATTCCGCTGAACGAACAGTTTCAATATAAGTAGCATACTATGTGACCGAGTTTGCCGCATGCGTAGCACTTCATAGCCTGGGCCTGGCAATCGCGGGCATAGTGATTTGGTCCTGCGACTACGTTAGAAGCTTATCTTGTAATATCGACGAGAGAACAGCTAATACTAACCTCCACATTTGTAGCATGTGGCCGCCCGTCCGGGTATGTATCCAATTCTAGGCACAATTCCCGTTCTCATTGGTATACCTCTGAAGGCGGCAGCTTGGGCCGCAGCGGCGGAATTCTGCATGCTGAGGTATGCTGCCGCGAAGTTTGTCGCAGCAGCTGCGGCAGGACTGGTTCCGCTGGCAGCAGCAGCCGCGACAAGATTCACACAATTACGGGCAACGTGGCCCGGTTGTCCGCACGAGTAGCAACGTCCAGTTATAAGGGCACCTGTCATACGGAGGGTAGGGCAGTCAGCTTGAACATGGCCAAGACCTTGGCAATGGTAACACTGCTTGGCTGAACAATTGAGTTAGGTGACGAACGAAGACAGATCTACAATTAAGAAAACATACTCTCTGTTGTCCGTGGGTGTGGGCAGGCATTGGATTCGTGCCCTTCAGTCATTGTAAGCCAATAATCAAGTACACTATAAGTGAATACTTACCAGGCTGCTTGCAATTGTAGCATAACCGCTCCGGTGAACTGCAGACTTCAGCAAAATGGCCTATGTTTCCGCACCTAGCAGACAGGATTGTTAGCGAGTCGATAATCTCCAGTTGTTCCCTGTTCCTCCAGGTGGTAAGCATAGATAGCACCGGCCAAAGCCCTCTCAACTCAATCGCAAGATTTCAATCAACGAATTCGAGCAGTCAATACCCAGTGAAGCAATTGAGTCCGTGACCAAGTGCGCAAATGTTGATACTATCCCTCTGCTCAATGTTTGCCGTGGAGCAGTTTACCGTAACTCATACCAGGCTTAAGAGCCTTAAGCGACGACAGGCTCACAGCAGCAGCCAATTATAGACTTGAAACATACTTATAGCAGGCTCTCCGCGAGAGTGATGACATTTTGAAGAGTGAAGGACTGTAGAAGAAGTACCGTGAAGAGAAAACGGCCAACCGCGAGAAAAGTGTGCTTGTAAATTTATGCTGCTAAAGCCGTGTCTGGCAGTGGGCGATTTCCTAATGCTGAAGGGAATGAAGGCAAGACTGCCGGAAACCAAAGAGAGTGACAAGAGGTAGCAAAAGACGAGGAACGTGAATGAAGTTCAGTCTAGTGTCGAGCGGTAGGTTGAAATTAGTCGCGAGAGAGCGGTAGGTATGGGTACTTGGCAGATTAGAAAGTAAGTGACAGCGTAAAGAGATGTCAATAAGTTCTAATACGGCGGGCCATCCGGCGCTAGGGCGTTGGGAATAGAATAAACAACTAACAGGGCCTGACAGAATACGAGTTTTGCTAAGGGCCGCAGGCTGCGGTTCCCCGATTCCAGGCAGTCGAAGCACTCACAACTCTAGCCGAGGGCGAGCAGACAACAGTCGCGTGGCCCGAGATTAGACACTGGGTCACACTCTTTGTTTGTGGAGCTTCTGTAGGTATTCAGTGTCCTGGAAAAGTCTCAAGTCAGGCGCAGGCGCACCTGGTCTGAGCTGCTGCCGGTCAATGAGCAAGAGATACTCATAAAGATAGCGTGTACCGGTCTCCATCCGGTGAACAGGCACGCGCAGCTATTTTTGCAACTCCCTTTGTTACCTTCGAACACACATTTAGATTCGTATAAATAATCTAAATTTTGTGGCCCATCCGTTCAAGGTAAAACCGAATAATTAAGGAACTTCCGAAGCTTCGGACTGACTGCGCGATCATTCAGGTTCGGGGTTCGGGAACAGCGAACGGGTAAGTGTGACTATCAATGCCTACGAGGGTTATTCACTGTTTGTCCACCACATAGACTTGCTACTTAAGGCGAGGCACTGCTTATCCAACCACACTCTCAGTGAAGAAATAAGCAGGCTCAAAATTTGATTGCTGATAACGATAAAGTCGCGATAACGTCACCGCCGCAAAGCAATCTAGACACCAATGTCACGCAAGAAGCACCTAGTTCTCCAATTTGTGGCGCTTTATGGACTAACAATAAAATGCCTTGGTAGTTTTGCCGCTACGAGCCATCCCAGAGGATGCATGGCCGTAGAAGAAGCGACTTTTTTTATCTGGTTCAGAGATAAGACGGGCATGACATCTAATATACTGTCCCGCTGTTTGTGAAGTTGTCCGTATACAGAATACACGTACCGCCTTTAACCCGCGCCTAGAGAGTTCTTTCGAAGGCGGGGTTTGTTGTAACGTCTATTGGGTACCAGGGCCAGGCTCTGTAGAACATTTATTAGCATTATTATTGAGTGTCCTCTTGGACACTGTTTAACTGTATAACGGGCCATCAGCTCCAAGTCTTAACGCCAGTTAGAACATTATTTCACAGCGGGCCAGCCGACGCCAGCCGACTGCATCTAGGCCCGTTCCTGCTTAGTTCGGAACAATCTTCGGTGATAACAGCTCCTTGCATATACTTTAATGGCCGTTAGTCAAAACCAATATCTGCGAATTTTGGCGACTTTCGTATACGCACAGGTTGTCCGGTCAATATCATATATACAGTTATCATTATTTTTCAGCAGTCGAGAGTGCTTATTGACTGAGAGCTAACACTATAGCGTGCAAGCGGACAGGAATCCTGTCGAACATCTGACTCAGCTTTCAACCATTGAAGTGTGGCCACTGCAACTCGCAGCATTCAGCCGCTGTATGGTGCAATGCTCGAAGCGGCAAATGGTCCAGTTAGCCGGGGCAGCCTCTCGTGCTAAGCTGACTATTCAGGAATAGTCTTTCCGTTAGTATGCAGGGAGACGCAAAGTTGGCGATCTTTCCAGTGATTGGATATGAATACCCTAACCTTCAAAAGCATCAGTAATTTACGATGATTCCGGAGATATCGGAGACCCAAGGTCGTCGATAGCTATCCCTCGTCGTAAAGAGCCGCCTACAGTAAACAAGTTAATAACAAATTGCATCAGTGTCCTTAATATAACGAAACCTCGATATAACGAACTGAAGGGTCTGCGGTAGTGCTAGACACGATACGATATCGCCAAATTGGTGATATCCAATTACAGGGCGAGGGTGTAGCCAATTATTTAGAGGTATAAAAAGAGGTCGCAAGCTCCATTGGATATCACAATCAATTTACACAATCCAACATCTGCAATTTGGAAGCAACTGGTCTAGTGACTGAAGCGAGAATATTATCACCACCGGACATTGAAATTTAATTAATTAAATGTTTGAAACAGAAGCAGAATACTAATCACCCCAGGCCGGGCTGTATGTTGGCCATTCTAAACACCAGGCTGTGCTTTCTATCTCCATTGGCCGTTTAAGAATCTCTGCGCCAGCTTTATATAGCAACACGCTCGAGGCCCATTTTCTTTCACGTAATTCGTTCGCATCCGAGCTTTTTGGTACCTTAATCCTATTTTGCGTCGCAGCCCAAAACACGGAATGGACTGCCTGTCGACTGACAATTCCAAACTTCCGGTTCCTTATATCAAAGGCTGGCGATTTTACGCCGCCACCTCCTACGTCGGTGACTATGGACTGCGTGGGTCACGATTCTGATCGCGACGAGAGGCAACAGTTTGGTCCTGTTGACCGTTGCTTACGCCACCCTCCCTTGGCAGGCATGCGGGGGACCTCCAGTGTTGATCTGGAGATCCGCGACACTATACGAGTTGGGAATAATCATAATGCTCAGTTAGTTCTTGTTGACGTCCTCAGATCTGACCCGGGCTTGGAATGGCTTGGAGGAGAGAGACGTCTAGCGGCCAAGATCTACGACCCCCTTTACTTTGATGATGACGACGGATATCTTAACCCCTTTCTGTGCGTGGATAAACACTACACCCATGAAGCTCATGCGTACGCAGAGCTTCAAGATCTTCAGGGCCGCTTGGTACCCAAATATTACGGGTCTTATTCTTTGGATCTCTGTGTTGGGTCCAAATTACGCCATGTCCGACTCATTATCATCGAGTTCATACCGGGAGTAGCAATGAGGGATGCTAATCCAGCCTGCTATTCCCAGCCTGCTCGCCAGCATATTATGAAAGCTGTGGTGGATTTTGAAACAACACTATATACCCGAAATATTCTGCACACGGACTTACATCCAAGGAACATCATCCTCGTCAGTGGTTCAGATTCTGGTGTGCCGGAAAGACTAGTTTTTATTGACTTTGGTGGTGCCATCTTCGGCCGTACATGGGACAATTCAAACTTGTTCCCTGGAACTTACATCTCCCCTTTGCTTCGGTGGCATGTGGCTTGCAACCCTACACTTCATTTCTGCGACTGGGTGAACTGGGACTGGCAGTCTTGGCTTGAAGCAGAGTACAAACACACCGCTTCCACAGTGACGGAAGAAATGCGCAAAGTGTATCTTCCGGACTACCTTCTCGCGCCTCCACAGCTGACAACCAACTGATAGGTTGGGCACCACGGTGATTCCCGATCACTTGTCAATAACTCCATCAGCAGGTTTCGGGTGGTTGGTCACGCAGCAGCGCTTCGCCGAGGGTATCGAAGCGCGAGAGATGCCAACAAGTTTAGATCCTGACATCCCAGTAAATCTTAGTCCTCTTCGGGCTTCGGTCCCCGCTGTTGATTTCCACTGGTTATCCGTCTATGCCAGCCAGTACATGCCCATTCGTGGAAACCATGAGGATCTGCAGGTCCACCGGATCTAAATCAAGCGACTTATTCGCACTGTCACTTCTTAATGTTTCGCTGGTTCGTTTAGCTGGGTAGCGCTAGAATGAATGTGTTTCACCAAGCGCAGTTCGTGTAGCTTGGCACCCACCGGGACCACCAACAATATCACAAAATGAATATAATACCGCAATTGTACTGAACCACTTTATATCCCTTGAATGCCATATCCACCGCATTCTGAAAACGCGGTTGCTAACATATTCCTTTTCTTTTCCTCACGTGTAGTAGCCGTCATAAATCTAAATCCTTTAAACAACCAATAACAACGCCCAAACTGTCTAGAAACCCATTCACCCCGACTCTTAAGACTCTTTCCGACGCCGCTTCGAATTCCGCAACAAGGATGATACGACTAGGGATCGACTGGTCACCAGGATCGCACGCCTCAGTGATGGACAGCACTTGCGTGAACTCATCCGGTTTGAGTTGTGGATCCGGCGAGATTGCGTTGTATGCTATCTCAGTTTGACGGGCAGTCTCAAACGGGATCGTAAGCGTTCTGCAATATATTTTAGCGTCGAAAAAAATTAAAAAAAAAAAGACAGCAATGTCGACCGTCAATTACTAGTCGAATACTTACAGATGATGGTCATGTTTGCTCATTGTGGAGATACCGATTTGGAATTACGGCGATGTCGACACTTATAGCATGAGAAGGTTAGGGTTATCTATTTACCCTGTCATGGGATGCAAACACATTCACTTGCATTAAGACTGGAACGTCCTTGAGCATTCATCTCGGTAACCTCGACGATCCCGTGACAATGACTGTTCGCATAGATAACAGTAATACTTCACGAAATTCTTCCTTACGGCCGCGAAGTTGTCTCCCTGGTCAGAGGTCTCCACAATCGGCGATCATACTTATAGCATCTTGCATGGTTAACCACAAAAAAAAAAATAGGAGGCAGCAACATCGGCCTTAATTAGCGTCCCAAAACGTGATGCTTTGTGAAGGTGAATACTATGCATTGCTTTCGCAGACAGCAAGCAGTTGCCGTTGGTGGTTTACCGGTAATATGAGATCACCCGTATTCGCTCGGAAAATGAGTGCAAAAATAATTGGGAATTCAAATGCACCCTTAATCAAAATGTGTAATTTAATCGATGTTATATATAATTTTCTCCATACATAGACATGTAATAACTGCCAATCCTATTCCATACTTTGTCATCGGCGTCACAATAGACTACCAATGACAAATGACACCTCACAAATATTCACTAAATATTGAGACACTATAATCATTAACAAAGCAGCGATCATACATATAACCTAAGGTGAACATACTAACAAACGTACAGAGCGAGTAAAACAAAAAGGAGAAAAGAACAAAGTACAAAGGTAACTAAATGGAAAATTGAGGATAATAGATCGGCAGGTACTTTGACATATATATAGTAATGGAATAGACTTACAAAACCTAACGACGTAAGAATATAATCGAAAGGGATTAAAAATCAAAATAAATATCACACAATCTCATTTAAATCACATATAAGGACGCGCATCTATTTATTCCGTTTAGTGTATCACCTTTCAACTTAGTCCTTTGCCTCCTCGGCTGGAGCAGCCGCAGCTTCTTGTTCAGCTGGCGCGGCTTCGGACATATCTGAGGTCCACAACGTCAAGTTATCCCTCAGAAGCTGCATAATAAGAGTAGAGTCCTTGTAGCTCTCCTCACTGAGCGTGTCCAATTCGGCGATTGCATCGTCAAAAGCTTGCTTGGCAAGATGACAAGCACGGTCTGGTGAGTTTAAGATCTCGTAGTAGAATACGGAGAAATTTAGCGCCAAACCGAGTCGGATGGGGTGTGTAGGCGGAAGGTCAGTGACGGCAACATCAGACGCGGCCTTGTAAGCCTCCAGCGATGCGTCGGCAGCGCCTTTTCGCTTGTCACCAACAGCGAACTCGGCAAGGTAACGGTGATAGTCTCCTTTCCTACGCATTACGTTAGAAAACAACTCGCCACATGTCAAGTACTAATGACCAACATTTTGTAGTAGAAAACTTTGGACTCGCCAGTTTTTGCCGAAGGAATGAGATGCTGGTCCAGGACATCTAGGATATCCTCGCAAATCTTAGCAAGCTCCTCTTCGATCTTCTGACGGTACTCCTTGATTAGGGAGACCTGGAAATCATTGCCTTTGCTTTCCTCCTTTTGCTCGATAGAAGAAACAATCCTCCACGACGCACGTCGTGCACCAATGACGTTCTTGTACGCCACGGACAACAGGTTTCTCTCCTCAACACTCAGCTCCTCGTCAGCAGAGGCAACGTTTTTCATGTTCTCCACCATCTCTGCCGCTTGCGTTAGCCAAACCAATAGTTGCAGATCGTCGATATATCAAACAATTACCCTCATAACGCTCAGCCTGCTCGGCAAGCTTGGCAAGGTAAACCGAATCTTCTCGAGACGTCATAATTGCTGCAAACAAAATAGTTAGTACTCTCGTCTCTTCAAGAATGTATCATGTTGTCAAGTCATTCTCGCTACAGCAACCTTCGTTCCAGACATGTCTATTGACCTTGCACAATTACCGGAAATCCGCCAGATTTGAGCTACTTATAATTTTCCACAATAAACACACTCATGCTCATTTATGTGAGTATCACGGCGAACTACTAATTACATAGCACGTGAATACTCTCACAGCCGATTGATTCACCTTGACCGAAAAAAGGTGAATATCATATTTGTCTAACCTCTCCAGTGTCCCAGTCACTGAGCCATCATATCACAGGGTTGATGTCCAGATCGACCACGGGCAGAAACAAGGGGCCCATGATAAAATGCCACCAGTCACACCCATTGTCATCGTCTAATCCCTACTATTCACTTGCAATACCGACATCGCATAACTTCAGGACTGGCAACCGAATCAATCCAACGTGCCGCTGATCAAATGTTGATATGGTGCAATGAATTCAATGACATTTCTGGAACGAACCGCGCAAGAATGGAGACTGTAGATCAAACATTGCTCTTAGAACGCACCTTATGCAGCCAAAGTTAAATTGAGAACACGTGAAAAAAATCAATTCAGGAAAACTGATCGAAATTAAATATCAGAGCACTGGTGAAAGCAAGAGCCTGATGGATGGAAAGTATCGCGATGGAACTGAATAGCCAGCAAAGGGATAGGGGGTAATTAGAGACGGAGCGAGGGACGCGGCAGACATTTGATGGGTGATGGGGGGAAACGTAGCCACAATGACGCAGGCACTATCGCGGCGCGGTGCCGCACTTGATATTGTAAATAACAAGTGAAATTACAGTTACGCCGTATGTCTCATGTGTTCTATCCTAATAGCTTCAAGCAGTTGGTCGCGCTGTATGGTACCCGTATCCGGTATGTCTACATCTACTTTAATATTACAATGCATACAGTAATTATGACTCCCAATATGCAGAACCGGTGGTGCGCTTGACCTAGAAGCAATTAAAGCAGCAAAACTGCGAGTGAAAGTCATGACTCCGCACTTACTTGCTTGCTTGCTCCAAATAACGTGACTTCTGCATTTCATGTAGCACCGGGTAACCGCTCTCAGCCAACCAGAGCTCCTTACACTGCGAACCACTTTGGACTAAGCAGGAAGATTGAGATCTTCTAGTATAAACCGTGCGATCCGACGTCTTTAATCAATATCTGACCTTTTAGAACTCTAAAATGTTGTCTTCCGTCACTCGAGTCGCGGTCCGTAACTCCGGTGCCCGTCTTCCCTCTATCCGATTCTACAGTGAGGGTGCTACTGGTGCTCCGCGTTCCGGCGGTGAGAAGCAAAGCGATACCTTCACTGTAAGTGAATAGCTTTATTCTTGGAATGGTGGTGTGAACAGCTGCGATTAGAAATGGTCACGTCATTTCGACCAATTCAGTCGCTCTTGCGGCATTAATAGATGATGTCATTGTGCAATTCGAGACCGTTAACTTGTTATCTAGAAGCGCGAGAAAGCTCAGGAAGATCTCTACGTAAGTTTCTTTTGGATTTGGTTTGAATGGGGCTAGGTTCTGACTGATCTGATGTAGGTCCGACAAGTCGAGGCTCAGAAGCTAAAGGCTCTCAGAGAGGCGTTGAAGAAGCAGAGGGAACACCTTGATGATATTGAGGCTCACCTGTATGTCACTACATTTTGATCATGGTTTTATTGGTACTAATTTATGATGTAGTGACGCGCTGGAGAAGAAGTAATCTACAACATGTTTATGGTCGTTGAGGTTGATCGAATAAATCCGGAGAGCCGGGTTTGGAAGCATCGGACTTGAGAGTTACATGTATTCGTTGTCCATCGTATTTGGCCCTTACGCCTGACCAGTAACATATCTTTCCTTACTTTCGAGCCGTATTGGCGTTTAGTACGGGCTAATGTTGTATCTTGGAAGTAAATGCAGCATTGTCCTAATTTACTTTTTTTGCCAAAGAAATATACATTAAGCGTGATTCAACCGAGTGCATCCAATATGGCCAATCCTACCTTCACAACAAGAAAACCAACTATGCTAGCTCCATTTCCTGAATATCATCCTTAACCACGTTCAAGTCAGTGCCTTGAACATTTCGCAGTCTCACTCCCGCTCGTTTGTCGCTCAATAGCTCAACGATCTCCGGGTGGATGACCTCAAACTCGCTGTGAACCCATGATGGCTTGATGTCACAGCCACCAAGTCTCACAACTTCACCTATATGCTTTGCAGATGGCATCAACAGGATAGTTGTCCGCTCTCGTGCAGCAACAGGTGCTGGCGACCCTTGAATCATCATGACTGTCGTAGGCGCTACAATCTCTGCATTAACGAGCGCAGCAACGCCAAGAGGCGCTCCCGGCGTATTCAAAGAATTCAGATGAAATGGATATACGGATTTTCGGTTGTCGAGTTCAATCAACACACCTCTAGCACTTTTCAGCTTCATACTTAGATTGCGGTTATAGTCGCGTGTAAAAATCGTAGGTTTAAGATCACGATGTGGCTTTAACGTCCGTCTGCTCACTTGAAGACTGTTCTTCTTGTTTAAATCGGACTCCACGCCCGAGAAAGTACACATCGATATATCGACCAGCCAAGCCTCACCTGGTTCGGCCGCCGCTTCTGTGTCTATCATTTTCTTCAAATCGCCCTCGTCAGGATCATCAGTCATGGCCTCAATGCTGATCGAACCCCAGGCGTAACCCTTGACATCCAGCTCGTGAACTGTGTCCTGTCCAACCAAAAACCGCTTGATCCGTCTTACAGACGAACCAGGAACTATTTTGACCTGAAATGTTTGCGCCACTGACTCGACTATCTCACGGATCCGTTCGCCGTTAACCGGTCGGTTGCCGAAGTATCCAGATTGGTTTTCGTAACGATATAGCACAGTTCCCAACAAAGAAATGACTGCTTCTGTCGCTAAGTGTGCAGCGCAGATATCATCAGCAAGAACGCCAGTGGTTGGAGAGACTTGCTCAGTACGAGGGATGGTGGGCAAAGCAATCAGGGTATGTGAAACTAACGAAGTGTAGCCGTCTATGTGAACTCCGAGTGATCTGGTCCAAAATGTTATTAGCGCAAGTACTTAAAGCGGCATACATATATGAACTAACATCTTTACTATGTCACCGTTCGACAAAACATATGCTGAATCTCGGTTAATAGGAGAGTATCCCCGAACACAATTATTAATATCCACGGTCGTAGGAGACGCAGCTCCCTTCTCATCGACATTCTTGTAGATCTTGTTCGTCTCAGACTCTATCAAAGAGTCACCCGTATGGCATATGTCGTACACGTTCGTGATCCTCTGCTCCGTAACTTCTCTAACCAGATAGCTAAGTACTGACTGTGCAATTCGTCCAGCCGCGACATATTTTAGTGAAATTGGCGAGTCCAGTGAAATCAGCGAATTCTTTGTATCAGAAGACTGCTCTCCGTCAACAACAATCTCTTGAAGAGACATTTTCGGCTCAGCTCCTCGACTATGTAGACGTTGTAATAACAATCTCTAAGAAAATCTCCTCGAGATGAGCTTAAGCCAAATTTTTTCATACACTCGGCGATTTCAGGGGTCAAGTTTGGGCTTGGTGATGTTACCCGACCTGGGTGAACCAACAGACGTCCTTACTGTGATTGCATGCGCGTACTTAGCTATAGTGTATTCGAATGGCTGACAGGAGAATTCATTGTAACCTGCGTTCCTGTTCAGACACACTCCATCCGTACGGTATACTTACGTCGTTGTTTGTAGCAGCTGGATACTTTGTTATACAAATTAGTCATATTTATTGCATAGCATTATTTTGCAATGGTTAGTCTGATGGGGATGGAAAGTTCCGTCTGGCACTGATCTTGCTGACCTTTGGTTGTTAGTTTCGAAACTCTTATGACAATGACTCCATCACATATTCACCTACGGGCAGATTGTTTCAGGTAATGTCCTGAGTTTTAGAAGATTTTAATATGCGAGTGGAAATGATACGACTGCTGCTGGATGCGATACATGATGTGTTCTTGTTATAGCGAACGCCGCCTAGATTGCAGATTTTGAGCACTCATCAATGTCTTCCCTCGCCGCTTTAGACAGATTTAATTAACTGTTAATGTGCAGGTTGAATATGCGTTAGAAGCAATCAAGCAGGGCAGTGCGTCTGTTGGTTTAGTGAGCAAAACCCACGCCGTTATTGTTGCTCTTAAGGCTAGTAGCATATTTGGTTCGTCAGATGTCGGCAGCTGTGCTAATTCTTCGTTCTGTTACAGAGGAATGCGGAGGAACTTGGATCATATCAAAAGAAAATTATTCGCATCGACGACCATTTAGGCATTGCATTAGCTGGCTTGGCACCTGATGCCAGAGTTTTAAGGTACCATAGTCGTTTATTATAATAAATGAAGGCTGCATGTTAACATCGGCTTAGCAACTTCATGCGACAGCAGGCTATGTCTTCAAGGATGATATACAATAGGCCGATCCCTGTTTCAAGGATCGCCAGTGCGATCGGGGACAAGGCACAACGGAACACACAGACTTACGGTCGACGACCATATGGTGTTGGTCTGCTCGTGGCTGGGTTTGACGTATGGATATTTATGCAGGAAGCTTTGAAACAAATCATGTTCTGACTGATCGTCACAGGAGACAGGACCGCATCTGTTCGAATTTCTTCCCAGCGGAACAGTTCTGGAATATTTCGGAGCTGCTATCGGTGCCCGATCTCAGTCAGCAAGAACATATCTGGAGCGTAATTTTGACCAATTCCCGGAGGCGTCGTTGGAGGACCTTATACTTCATGGCCTGCGAGCGTTGAGAGACACGCTTGCTCAAGATAAGCAGTTATTATCCCAGAACACTAGCATAGGTATCGTGGGACTTGACACGAAATTTACATTGTATGATAATGACGATGTGCGGGAATGGTTGGAAAAACTTGGCGATGTTGGTAGTACGAGAGGCCGACCACAGCCAGTGGAGCCTGAGCCAGCGGCGACGGAGGATGCGCCTATTGCAGATGCTCCTCCTCCCGAGACCGACACGGTCGAGCCAATTGAGACGGATGATTAGGATGCATTTATATATTGATTATTTCACCGTGTACTCGATGTTAATATATTGCTAGTTTAACCGTAGGCGCGCTTCCGACTGCATTCAGTTGCAGTTGAGACTAATGTT
Source organism: Lipomyces sp. NRRL Y-11553 (assembly GCA_003705905.2). Taxonomy (NCBI): domain Eukaryota; kingdom Fungi; phylum Ascomycota; class Lipomycetes; order Lipomycetales; family Lipomycetaceae; genus Lipomyces; species Lipomyces sp. NRRL Y-11553. Next base: position 235,410 of record PPJW02000012.1, on the reverse strand, counting down.
GACACATGGCCTTTCGATAAGGAAATCATAAACGTTAATTAGACCTGATCACGCCAAACTGCGGCCCTACAAATTACTGTCTGTGCATAATAATTATATTAAATAAACGTGCAATAATAGTTAAAATAGGTCCGCAGTTAGAAATTTGAAACTAGAAGAAATAAAATAATTGGTTTAAGTTACTTCATAACTTAAGTCCGGGAAATGGGAAGTTCTACGTTGATGAGGACCCACTTAAATATTAAGCCTGCAGCGCACTCTAGTGAGACTTATTTGCAAGCCGCCAGCACAATTGCCACTTCCGTCTGGCGGAAAAAGAATAATTGCAAATTATCTCTATAACTGCCCGATCACTGGCTCATTGTTATATAGTTAATCAAAATGCCCGAAGCAGCAGCCGGACAAGAGGCGGAGCAGCCTCGACAGCGAATGAGCTGGATCAACACTATCCTCATATTCATTGCTATACAGTTCTTAGTCGGTATGGATTGGATTATACGACTTTCGTTTCTTTTGAGATATTGACCATTGCCCTTACAGGCCAGCTTACCAACAAATACACCCAAAAGCCACTACCGTCTCCTGATAATGCTGCCCCTGGCACGAACGAGAATGGGGGATCAGTCGAGCTTGCTGTCGTTCCCACCGATGTATATCCTTACTGGCCGACTGGTACCAAGTACGATTTTCGACTCTATATCACTGATAGTCATATCTTCACCGATTTCGATTCCGAACCTATTCTTGAAGGATACGGACTTACCTACGGTGATTCCAAGTACAGAGTCGCAAGAGATATTTTGTTCCCAACCACGGAGGTTCGCAATGATTATATCTTGTGCCCTTTTACTTAGACGCCTAATCGAGATATAGGCTTTGAGAAATAATGGGTCCGTTTCTGCGCATGTTTATATTGCCAAGTCCGGGGCCGAATTCAAGCCTACTTCGCCAGACTATGATCCCAAAATGGCTTACGATACTCATTTCCGCCTCTCCCACTATATGCCTCAGAAGAAGGAAGTGAAGACCAAGCACTTACTGGGAAATGGCGAGAAGGAAACGGAACAGGAGATTGTTGAAGAGCAAACTGGCCCAGCTGCAATTATGTCATATTGGCACCCAAATATCACTATCGGTATTGTGCCGTCAGAAAAGATAAGCTATATCCAGACACCTCCGCCAACCAGGCAGTGGATAACATTGGAACCGACTGGTTTGCGCGATTCGACCGGAAAAAACGGCTGGTATTGTATGTCAAGCTGTTTGTGTTGGGTACTATCGTCTTTGGCTCATATTAGTAGACCCGATTGTTTTTCAGAACCAATTTTGGCAGCTTTCTACTCAGATGACCGAGATCAATTCTACAGTCTCGTAAGCAGCTTCAAATCTTCTCGCCGATTTGCGTGACAACTGACGGCTAGTTAGATACCTTCCAATGACCATTGAATTTATTCCAGTGTCCTTCTGGAAGTTTCAACTTTTAGTGTCAATGGACGCAGGATTCAAGCAGCAGGCACAGAGTATGGGTCAGAGCGGGTCAGGTGAATTGGAGGAATTCAAGCGCGTGCTATTGGAGACCAATATTTGGCTTCTTGGAATCACTGTGGTTGTGTCGATACTTCACATGCTATTTGAGATGCTGGCGTTCAAGAATGGTATGTACGTGATATTATTATTGACATGATTTCACTAATGTTGCGATTAGATATTTCCCACTGGAAAAACAAGAAAGATAACGTCGGTGTTTCTGTGAGAACAATCATCGCCAATGTGGTGATGCAGACAATTATCTTCTTGTATCTTATGGACAATAACGAAAACACCAGCTGGATGGTCATGTTTACCCAAGGCAGTGGTATCTTGGTTGAGGCCTGGAAAATTACAAAGGCGGTCGATGTCAAGGTATGCAAAATTATCCTTTGTTGGTGGCGCCATACTATTGCTAACGGCATCCGACATAGGTTGAACCGTCCACTGGAGTCATCCCTTACCAGATCGTGTTTAAAAATAAGACTCAGCTCAGTGAAACCGAGAAGAAAACCCAAGAATACGATGAAATTGCTTTCAAGTACATGTATATCGCTGCCGTCCCACTTATTGGTGCTTATGCGATCTACTCTCTAATTTATGAAACTCACAAGTCATGGTATTCCTTCATTATTACCACCCTCGTTGGATCTGTTTACGCTTACGGATTTTTGATGTTGGTACCGAGTATCTACATTAACTATCGATTGAAAAGTGTTGCGCATATGCCAAGACGGGCGATGATCTACAAGTTTTTAAACACTTTTATTGATGACTTGTTTGCATTCGTGATTAAAGTGGGTACACACTGTGATGTGACAGTTTAGAAATTGGTTGCTAATATGGGGGTGTAGATGCCGATTCTCCACCGTTTGGCTACGTTACGAGACGACGTCATCTTTTTCATCTACCTTTACCAGACCTGGTTATACCGGGTCGACCCAACCCGTGTCAACGAGTTCGGTCAGGTTGGCGAAGAGGAGGATGAACCTACCGAAGATAAGAAAAAGGAGATTGAAGACAGTAAGGAAGATATACCAGCCGATGCGTCAGTTACGTCTTCAGCGAAAGTGGTGGAGTCTTCTGCAACCAAGCGGAAATGAGTTATTGAGATCTTGATGTTGTGGCCGACGGATGGTATACTATACTCGATGTGTGTATGCAGGCCAGGTAAAGATCATCAACTAGACCTTACATAATTCCATCATCTGTTGGTGTTATTACCCTCTCCCCAAAATAAGTTACATTTTGTCATATTATTATTGACCTCTTGTTTGTTTATAATGCTTATAATGTAGTAACTAGTGAATTTCTGTTCAAGTGGTTGGTTTCATATTGTCCTTGTTGCCGAGTGTGCATATATATTTCGTCGTGCCCTAACCCCAACATCGCACGGAGAGAAGTAAACAAACATGTCATCGCAAAGCCGCAACAAGCTTGAGCCCAGCCATCTCATTCTGCAGTAGACGCTCGGCGATTTGGCACATAACTAGTATCGGTGCAAATATTCTCGAGAAAATACTATTCATTTTCTTGAAAGAAATTGAAGTGACTGCAAAAGCATTCGGTGTTACTGTTTTCAACCAGCGTTTTGGCTAGCAGTAGGTTACCTTCTGATCGCTGCCGGCGTCAGAGGCCATAGGTGTGCTACATTTCGATTATACTCAACTGGTCATCTTTACCGTGGTTAATGCCGATACTCTAGACGACGAATGAATCAGAAATTTCGAGTGCATCAGAATATTTTGGAATAAAGCATAGTATGGCACCAAGACGACAGTCAGGGGGAAATGCACGAGGCAGGAAGCAAGTCGCAAGTCCCGCAATTGCCAGGGCTACAAAGACAATACCGGGAAAGCCTCGAGCATTTGGTGTACATCGTAAGCCATCTAAGTTAATTGCTATTATCTCAATTTAGGATGCTGATCGCGCGACGTTAATTTAGCGGGAGATCCTACACCGATCAAGAAAACACATAGATATAAACCAGGGACCGTGGCATTAAGAGAGATTCGGAAATATCAAAAAGGCACAGAGTTACTGATACAAAAACTACCGTTTGCCCGGTTAGTGCGAGAAGTCGCGGCTGATTTTGTCCTAGGGGACGTTCGAGCAGGACAGTCTGGATTACGGTTCCAGTCCGTCGCCATACTCGCCCTACAGGAGGCGGCAGAAGCGTATCTGGTACATTTATTTGAAGACACGAATTTGTGTGCAATACATGCGAGAAGAGTCACCATTATGCAGAAGGATATTCAATTGGCGCGTCGAATAAGAGGTGCCTGGGGTGGTCTAGGGTGACATTGAATGTCGAATCCCACGCATTATTTTATTTGGGCTCTTAAGTTGGAAAAATGGGTAATTCACTACCAGTTGTGTTTTGTGGGAATCTGGTGTTTTCTCTGTTTATCTTGTATACGAGTGATCGTTGTATAGTATTCATCTGTATTAGTACCTTTTAATATATGATCAGCTGAGGTTCTACTCGGACCCTGTTCCTTGCTGTCAAGATCCAGCAACCCAAGGCGGGGCCATAAAGCTAATTCTGGCGACATATTCACCCTTGTGCAAATATCCCACGAAAGCCGCAGAGCGCTTTGCGCGGGACAGAATCAGTATTTATCACGGGTCTGACCATATATATATATATATTAATATGGATATTGAGCTTTGGTTAATGAAATATATTCTGCGGCCGTTGAAATCCACACAGCCTCCACTAATAGCAACATGCACAACTATTATACACCGTAAAGAACGCCTCCCATAGATTATGACGGCAGCTAATAACAACTTTAGCAAGCAGCGCATATTTAATATACATCATAATAAAAGCAATTTTGGTGACATTCTAAAATGGTGGCAAGGAATTCAAAAGGTTGTCGGCCAAGCTGCAGATTTGCTTATTAACTGAAGACTGCTTGTCTGCCATTAGGTCCTTACCGCTCGATCGCAGCATATCTAAAAACAATTTGTAAGCACGACGTCGAACTAACACAAACCGATCTCATTCTACATACCGGCAGCCAAATTTCCGGAAACCCAGCACCACAGAACATCTCTCGTTTTCTTCGCGTTAAGGAATGCGCCCATGGCAGTGCTCTCTTTCTTTTCCTGGTCACTAAATATGGAGGCTCCCAGATACATAACGATAGTGGTCAACTGTGAGTTTGCTAGGTCTCTAGCCGCTGTCAATAGACCAGCAACATTGTTCCTATTAGTATATTAGTTTGCCCTAAGATACATAGAATAGATATACATACTGCATATCAATGCCAGTCTGTGAACCGTCGACTGTACTTGCAAGAGCCCATGCGAATTTGATCGCATTATTCGCAGAGCTGGTAATTACAGGTCCCAACTGCGAACCCAGAATGGATGCTTGCTCAGCATTGCGCATCATATCGCCCCGATATATTAGGATCATACTCAACGAGGCCATCATCGATAGTTCAGAATTGTGAGGTAGGATTTTCCGTATTAATTCGTATGCCTCCAAAGCACTTCGTAGTTTGCCCGTAGCTTGAAAAAATAGGCCGGTGACATATAGTATTAATGGATAGAGAGTTGTTACTGTCTTGAAAGGGACAGATTTTGCCGCCTCGACAAGTGCCAGCAGACCCTTGATAAACAGTTAGCTAAATGCAATATTTCGCAAGCGGCATCAGCACACCTCTGGCGACCAGTCTCCTCTAACAAATCTTTCGAGGCAAGTATAGAAGAGGATATAGCACTTCGTCGTAGCATAAAAGTCTAGCCTCTCTGCGGCTTGCGTAATCGTCATCAAAGGTGCGTCAGGATTGTCGTTGCCCTTAACTAATTTGCTGTCAGTGCCAACAGAATATATATCCTCAATTTTTAATCAACGTCCTCACATTCTGTATCAATAACTCGTAATCCTTCCGAAAAGTATCTGCTCGATTTCTTCTTGTCCCATGAGCTGTGTACAGAGACTATTCCTGAAATTAAATACGACGTAGTATAGACCTCCGACTGTGACCACCATTTGAATTTCAACGGAAGATATTCATTCCCGTCACTTGCCGGCGGCAAGAAGAGCTAATGTTCAATCAGTACACCCGAACCATCCAGTACTATAGATGCACATACGAAGAACGTCCCATCGTCATTCCAAGCAGTCCATCGCCCAGATTGATCCTGAACTTGCGTATCCAAGCATTCGTGTACAGCTTTCAATTTTGCCTCTGATTGCACGACATCTCCAAGCAACAGAGTGGAAATAGTCTCCAATATGACACGCATAACTACAAGTTGTGGAATGTATTGTCGGGAATAATCTGTCTCGAACTGTGCAGCACGACTCAGATAATCTCCGGCCTGGGACGGATTATTTTGACGGAGAGCCACAAGAGCTGATATAAGGAATGCCAAATACCGAATCTCATTGGAGGAGCACGAATATAGAGGTTTGACTGTAGTTATTACGCTCGTGTAGTCATTGGCAGAGAAGTGTAAACTGGCAGAAAGGAATTGGAAAGTATAGGACCAAGACGCAATTCCGGTTCTAAGAAAAATCAATAATGGCAACTCAGGACATGTTGAATCAATATCACTCACGTGTCTGCTTCTCGCAGACAAGATTTCAACAGTCTTTGTGCCGCTTTGGAGTTTTTGGTGGCCAGCATGCGTATCGACAAATGGAGCATCGAAAATTTGAGATCATACAAATTGTTCTAAGCAGTCCGTCAGAAGAGCATATATTGACAAGAAGTCCTCGAGTCATACCCTGGATGCTAATGCAATCTAGCAAGTAGACGTTAATGATGTTTTTATTGATATTGCGTGGAGCTGGTAGTACGACTTACAGCTTTGTTAAGGACTTCCTCGGCCGCATCAAACTCTTTCGTCTCAGTGAATAACGCTTCGCAGTACCACAATGCTGCGATACATTCGACGTATGGCTGAACTCGTTCCTATATCGCACTTCTAGTTAGATCACTTGTCATAGGGCAAAAAAAAATGCTTTTAGATAGTACCCTCAAGACAGTTTGCAGGCACCGCGTGCCAGTCGCAATTAATTTATAATATGTCAGAACATCCTCCATAGACTTGAGCTTCGTACTCTTCCTATGTGCCTTCTCAAAATATTCCTGCGCAGCTGGAAACATTACGAGGTGAATGGTCGAATACGCCGGCATGGGCCCATTTGGTGGCAGGGCTTGATACTCCGTGGTATAAGCATACTGATCCTGCATCTGCCCACTTTGATCAGTACCAAATTGAGGATTTGCCATGAAGCAGCGGTTGCAGACCTTTACAAGGGACTGCGTTGTGTTTCCTTGAAGTCAATTAAATCGACCACGCCCGACGCGTTCAGGACACTGCCAAAGAAGACCTAACCCGACATATTTTATGTACTAACTGTCAGGACATGTATGCCATAACGCACCATCGCTTTGACCTTGCGGCGCGACGCGTTTATAGAAAATATACACAAAACTGGCGACGCGTCCCCGAAGCAACCAAAACCATTAAGCCTAAAGGTAACTTCAGGCGATTACAGCAAACAAACATCACAGAACAGCAGAATGTCTACGTATGAGCCTCGAATTACGAATGCCCCGCGACAGTCAATAGCGTATACTCGCTCCTCCGTGATTGGTGTTCCGTCACAAATTCAAACAACGGCAACTACGGCTGCATCGCTTCGCATACCACCATCTACTGCCTCGGGCGCGGCCGCTGCTACTGCCGCCGCTGCTGTCGCCCCATTGTCTGTACCGCGCTCTTTAACTGAAGAGTTGGAAAAAATTGAGCAGTCGATCACATTGACTTTACAAGAGATAGATCAGAATTTCAGTACATCTCACCGTATTATTACAAGCTCTATTTTGCCCATCGTCGAACAATACGCATTACAGTCTCAAGCTGTGTGGCGGTCGTCGAAGGTACGGTGCAGAAAAAGTTCACTATGCAGAGTAGTACTGACCCGTCACAGTTCTGGAAGGAATTTTTTGAAGCAAGTGCCAATGTCTCGCTGGCAGGCTATGAAGAACTCAACAATGACGAACCGGCCAACGATATCGAACAAAGCCAGGCTACCGAATATTCTGCCACAATGGACTACGACTACTCCCACGCTGACATTCAATCGCCTCGAGAGAGTACGAAAGCCGTGCAGGAACGTCGGCAAGCCGATATTAGCGCTGGAGTCACTGATGATATGGACGATTCGTCGTTTGTCACATACGTCAACAACAAGTATAATCAGGTGCAATCAAAACTGGACGAACCGCGTCGACAACAGGAATTTTCAAAATACAAATACGAAGATGGTGAAGATGACGACCTTGAGACCGAGCGCAGTATCGCGTTTATGAAGTCGCTGCATCTCGATGATCAATCGACTCCGCGAGGTGTGGGTTATCGGTCGGATATTATGAACGATATTGATGAGCGAGAAAAAAAGACGAAGAAACACCCAAATGCTATGCCATGGGCCGACATGGTCTCTCCATATGAAGAAATGAGAACCGAGCTTAAAAGCCGTCACACAGAGTCGTTTGACACTTCAAACTCCATTTCCCTACGGCCAGACTTGCACAATAACTACGACAGAGAGGAGGACCAAACATCAGAACTTTCTCAACCAAACACACAGCCTCAATTGTCCTCGAGGTTTGCAGAAGCACGGACCCCAGAACGACCGCGTGTGAACCGACAACAAGAGAACAATTCCACGATCGACGGAGAGGGCTCTTTTGTTCTGCGAACGCCAGAGTCGTCTCCCTTTTCGCCATTTGTGGGATCCAGCCGACGGCGACCTTATGGCGGACAGCAGAGTGTGCTACTACACCGAGTGCTGGATAAGAAATGGGGCATTCAGGTGACTCCGAACAGGCCGTCTGCACCGAAAGCGTCACAACTTCCTAAATATGGCCGACCGGCAGGCAATGTGACCACACCGGCGAACAATGCGCCTACAAGTTACGCGTCAAGGTTCTCCTCTTCGCCTTTAGATTCTCCGCCCGTGCCACATATTAATTCAACAATATTCTCTTCGCCAGAGCGTTAACTAATTGTTTGATACACGGAAGCAATTTCTCGTACCGGCTTTGGCTTCATGTATTCGGTGCTTGTTTTAGAAAGGGTTTATTAGGCCCCGTGACTAATATTTAAGGAGCATCTAATAACCTTGTTAACAAAGTTATGAATACAAAGACCAAATAATCTACAGTTATTCTGTGCATTTTCTATGCTACCTAAACAATTTGCACTTTTATACCTTCCCAGATTCCGTTCGTCAGCCTTTCCATGGATTTATCTCCTGAGATGAAAGCGGAACATAGTTATCCGCGTCATCTTCATCGTCATCTTCGGACGACGACTCCATATTATTGTCTGCAGCCGCGGCTTTTGTCAATTTTGGGTCCTCCGCAGGCCCAGGTGGAGTTATGGATCCACCGGAGACTGGTTTGCTAAAACCAGACGACGGCTCTTGCTGTTCTTGAGAAGATTCAGGTGATGGTGACGATTTTCGGGATGAGGAGCTGACTTTGCGATTTCCTAAAGCCTGCCGCCGTTTATCCAATGCCCAGCGACTCCAGCTCGACAAGTAAGAAGGGTCGGACGAGAGCGTGATATGTTGAGTTCGTTTTGATGATGAACCTGCAGACGTCGTCGACGAAGACTCCGAAGTTTGGGACGACGGTGATCCTGCCGAGCTCGGGCTCGGCTTTTCATTGTTCTGACTAGCGGCTGTCGACGACGAAGCTTGTCCCGACTGTGATTGCCGTTGGGCCTCACGACGCAGCCGCTCTTTCTCGCGCATATTCTCGATCTCGGCCCAAAAGCTTCCCCAAGCATTGGAAACTTTCTGTGATCCCGTAGTGAAAGTCTTCGCAATCGCGTCTCGGGCCGGGGCAAAATTTTGCATCTGCCTGTGCTCAGTCGTCAGCACCATTCATCTTCACATGTAAAGAATCCCACTCCTCTCAGTACAACAGAGACCTAAGATGTGACACTAAAGAGCAAGGTGGGTGGCGTAATTACTAAAAAAATTAAGCTAGAACGCACAGTGCGACTTTGCGTTGGACATCTTCTAATGAGATGCCACCGCTTGAAAGATGTCGTGGTTCAACCACGTCGAATAGTTCTTCGTCAGTGAATTGTTGGAATATTCGGAAATTATTTGTCGATTTCCACTTTTCGATCCAATCTAAATTGAAATCTACAGCCGGATTACCGTCTATTATGGATAATGTTAATAGGAACATTTACAAAGAGGATCTTATCAGCTTGCCATACCGATCTCTGGGAGTAGAGCCTCTGGAGGCGGCGGACCACAGTACTTTGTCAAATATCCGTCATACTTAACCGACGATAACAGTGCCATGAGATAATCTTCAAATTGCCACCGAATGTAGTCTTCGCTTCCAGCAAAGCCAACCGATCCCAGACGCCCTGTGTCCTCTGTTGGTAGAAGGTTAGAACTTGTTGAGCTTATTCACAACAAAGAATCATTATCAATTACCGTCTGGCCAGGTTTCACTGACAGCATGGGATATTGAATCAATCCATTTCCGATCGTATGAGGTTAGATGCAGAGGGGCCTCAAATTCAGGGTTTAAAATCTCCACAGTGTTGAGGTCGACCTGGCAACAATTCGTAAGTCACCACTTCCACTTAAAAACAAAAGACTGCAGAAAACACATACGTTCACTATAATATCCGCAAATTTATGTTTCTGGGATAATAATAGCGAGTTTGTACTTCCAATCAGATAAAACTTTGTGTCTTCACCGGTGAGCGCTTCTAGCTGTTGCAATGGTGTGTACGGATTAAACATGCCTCCCTTGCCAAATACCTGGAGCGGCAAGCCCATGAAGGCGAGCAGGGAATCACGATCACTGCTTCTCAGACTGGTCGACTTTTTTAACGTATACTCGTAAGAATCGAGGGTTGGAGACGCGGAATCTTCGAGGTGCTCGATAAGACCTGTTCACTACCAATTAGCCTCGCCAATTCTTCATCCTTAAAACAAAATAGCCAGAAAAAAAAAACTATACCGGGAATCAGTGATACCAAGGAGAATTGACTTGAGCACAGTAATTCCGTGTTTGACCCGAAAAATAATATTCTCGGCTCTAATATGAGTGCCTTGAATAACACGAGAGTCCTCCACCTGAATCTATAGACCAATTCCCTCAGGGTCATGCCGTTGTATAAGTCAACCTCTCCAATTCCATTTTGAAACAATTGAACAAGATTTTCGTATAAATTGTTGATAATCGTCCGGTCCTCGAAATTTCCTTGCAAGAAGTAGGCGCGAGTAACGACAGCCAATTTCTCGCGAATAGGGCCAAATATGGGTTTGCGTGCAACCACGACAACGGACTTTTGCACGGTGGATCGCGTTACGTCGGCAGACTTGTAGAGAAGCTCGGTGGTACGTATTTGCCGATTGCAGGAGATTCCAAAGTATGTCGTCGGCCGCTCGCCTTTCTCTGTCTCTGCCTCATCGGGCTCGTAGAAAAGCGTGAAATATGAATAGTCCTCTTCGTGCTAAAAATCCCGATAGAATTATCAGAATTGCAAGTCGCGTATCAAAGGAAGGAAATATGGCTGACCGAATGGCTTCCATCTGGAAGACTTTGAAAGGGCAAGTTAGCCCAACGCGCGGATTGATCTTTCCCAGTCTCGTCTATCCAATACTCGACCTCGGGTCCCCTATTACGCGTAATCTCTTGTTAGCAGCCTTGTAACAATTCTAAAAAACGAAAACAGCATACCGAGTATGATGGAACCCAACTACACATACACCCACGATTAGACCTTTAGCCCGTGGATCTTCTTGACTCATTTTCTGGTCATTATAACAATTGGGTTACCGATATTCGCAAACCAGTAGTAGAATGCAAGTCGTTTATGGGGCTAAATAGATAATTCAAGGTTCTATCCAAATGAGAGTAAATGTCATTGATGATTTGGTTTTGTTACCCGGATACCCCCTGGGATTCGATTATTTTGGCGATCCCGAAGCACGTGTACTTTTATATCGAATGATGGCTTTATAACTGCCATTGGCCTATAATAAGTTAGTGGTTAATGCAATGAGCGTTCGGCAATTAGCCTTTGCGCACATTATACTCCAAGGTATTATTGTCTTTAAATGTCTTGTGCCAAGCCATCTGCATACGTTAAACACGTAGACGCGTGATAACAATCAATTTGCATTTGGGGGTAAGACACATCTGCAACTTTGAGGCAGGAACCGCACTTGAGCCAAAATATCGTATAACGACCAGCGGAGGTAGATATACATATTCAAGTTACAACTGTCGAAGGTAGATTATTCCAAATTAGTAAATCGGCGGGGTAAGAAATATCGCAGTTGGGGAAGCGCTACTTCATGCTGTGTATCATCGCCAAAACCCCCAAAATTCAAGAACAAGTCAGTGGCATCAAACATTCAAAGAATATTCTACATACGTACATTAAACAAATACAGCCACGCGCTAATAACAATCAACTACATTGGGACAAAAAACACATCTGCAACTTTAAGGCATTAACCAAACTTAAACCAAAAATTTGCGTCCAGCATACGGATATCCACAACGAGAACCAACAAGTAGTTAATAATAAGCAGGAGGTACAACACACCAAAATATCGTATATAATATAAAGTCCAGAGGAGGTAGATATACATATTCAAGTTATCAGCAGCACAGGGCAGGCAGGGCTAGGTACCCAACTATTACGGCAATTTTTGTTCTCATTAATTAACCTTTCCTCGTTATTCTTGTGCTGCTGCTCCACCGTCTATATTGTGGAAATCTAATATCTCAGAATACATCATCACCTTCCAAGAGTCAACTGGAAGATCGGCGTCTGGTGCGAGCAAAAAATTAGCAAACTGCAAAATCTCCACTTGCAAAACATAGTTAAATATTTACCGTTAAAAGACCAGTCAAATTTCTCCTCGGCGACGGGCTCATCAGTTGGATCATGGTATGGAGCGAGGTACTCATGCGCAAGGGCCTCTGCAGCGGTAATTCTCTTTCGCGGGTCAAATACTAACATTTTCTCCAGTAGATCGATGGCCAGAGGATCGGCACCTCTGAATTTTTGGGACAATGGTATTCTCTGTCTCTTTGGAAGCGATTTCACAAACCGCAAGGTCTACGTTACTTGTCGTCAAAAAAAATTGCACGAAACAAAAAAAAGACAAAAACAGGCTCAACTTACGTTCTCACTGCAAATCGTGTGGATCACGTCGTCGGGTGGAGTTCCCAAGAGCTCAGTAATAATCGAAAACTGATTCACGTGGTCCTTTCCGGGGAACAATGGCTTTCCATCCAACATTTCGGCAAAGATGCATCCGGCACTCCATATGTCGACTTCGACGTCATATTTTTGCCAGGTGAGCATGATCTCTGGTGCCCGGTAATACCTCGTCGAGACGTATCCTGTCATTTGGGGATCCTGAATGCGAGCCAGTCCGAAATCGCAAATCTATGATAGCGAAAATTAGTTTAAAACAGATATTGAGGATACCCGCATGCGTACCTTCAAATCACAGTTCTCGTTTACAAGAATATTGCTCGGCTTCAAGTCACGATGAATGACCCCGGCCGAGTGAACGTATTTCAAGCCACGCAAAATCTGGTACAAGAAATATTGTATAAACTGTTTCTCAAGCGGTCGTGAGGTGAGCAATCTATGAAGGTCTGTGCCCAGCAATTCTGTGACAAAGTAGATATCTTCGAGCGGGGAAATAAAGATGTCACTCAGGGAAATCACATTCTCGTGACGAAGATGCTTGAGCAGCTTTAGCTCTCTATATGTGCGCTTGGCTAGAACCGGCGTGCTGAATGGCTTCATTATCTTTTTTATAGCGACAGCTTGTCCGGTAAGTTGGTCTCGAGCAGAGCTGCCATAGATGTCAGATTGATGAAGAGCTAATCCTATTGCACGCGTCACATACCACACCAACCCGAATGCGCCCATTCCAACCGGGTTCAGATCGGCATATCTAATTTGCATGCTGTCAGTCCCAAATCTCAATTGCCCAACGAAACAAATATTTGAAAATTAATGTACCTGCTGGTGATCTCGAAGGACGTGCCAAAGATCTGGGTTCTGGCAAGAGTTAGTACGATGAGCACCAATCAGCACTCGCTCTTCAGCACATTACCTAATGAAATCTGCCATTGCTGTCGCAGACCAGTAGATGGGACTGATGACGGTGTCTGTGGCTGTGGATACAAATACTGTGGGGATTGATGCGATAGAGTGAACAAAAGAGGCAGTCTGGCGATGCGATGGGATTGATGGTGGTGGGCTAGTTAGTTAATGCCTGGCCAGCTGAGAGATACTAAGTAAAAGAAGAATGCGCTAGCCGCATCGATCCCGACCTCTGGCTGGCTGCGGCAATGACGTCGACTCAAAAGCCGCAGTCTCTCGTAGTTTAAAACTACGCACATCTTCATTCAATATACTGGTAGCATCCATAACTAACCGATGTGAATGTCTATGCAGTTTCTATGCTGCCGATTTTTGATGTGCGCATACGACTGATACGAGTCAATAATAATTATATCTAATATCTCAAGTCCTAAACCCAGAAATGAAAAAAGAGGAATACTGTTACAGTATTCAAAAAAATTCACAAATTGCAGCACCTACGATTCCAGCGTGGTCTCCCACCGCAGTACTAAGTAGGCCCAAAGAAACTTAACTGGTGTTGATCGGACGGGGAACTGTGCTTTCTTCTTGGTATGGCCGCAACTGGCATTCTACTATAGCAGGTTGGTGACATTGACAGCAGCAGGGTGTTGACATCACAACGTTACGATATTGATGGCCTCTAAGCAAGGACTAAGAACCCGCTTGGTATTTATAGTATGACTCTATCATCCGACTACTAGTAGCCCAATCAATCCACTGGCATTCCCTGGTATTGCTCTGCGAATTAAATATTATAAATAGCGGTTGGTCTGTTAGTATAATAACAAGTCTATCGCTCTCTAAATCCGAGAGGCAGAATGGGGCACCAGAAGATTCTCATACTCTATTTTCAGATATAGCCATATATACAATTGACCACTTGCTGGTATAGGCAGATAGTGTGAATCTTCTTGCAAGCATATGTCCCCTTATTTTTCGCTGCTTGATTTCTTCGTAGATTAAACCCCAACTTTAACTACTATAATCAAGTATCAAACTACACCTGGCAGCTCAGAGCGTAACTAACCTCAACACTTATCTCGCGTCACTCGGCGGAAATTCTAAGTATATAATAGTTATTCAATGTCATGGTCGCAAGAAGTTGTTCAATCTGTACTTCAATATCTCAAACTTGGCGTGTTCCCCGACGAGATCGATGCGAGCCTGTCAGTTACCGATGTGGACAACATATCAGCTGTCACCAAGGCACTAAATGAGGCAATTGCCCAGATTAAGGTATTACCGAACATAATATGACATTTATGGAACGTTTGAATTGATCTCTTGTGCAGGAAAATATCGAAACGATTTGTTCTGAGAATTCCAATGAACTTGATACCTATTTGAATCAGTCAAGGAGACTGTATGACGGCATTGCACTGTCAGAAAAGCAAGTCGAAGATCTGAAGCAATTATCAAGAGAGCACGAAGTACGATTTTCTGCGATTGAATATTTACACCCACTGACTAACTTCGACCGCTAGAACGCTGACGAAACTATCTACCGACTGATTGACCAATGCGATACTTTAACCGTAGCCTACGGTCGTAATCAGAGCTACGTTGAAGCGTTAAATCAGATTTGGGTGATTAAAGCTACATTAATTGAACTGAGGTCTTTTTTCCAATCTGGTCACCTTATACAGTGCGTACCGCTATTGAAGTCCGCCGAATCCAAAATAGCGGCCTTTCCAGATTGGGAACGGATTACTTTACTGAGCACTCTAAAAGAAGAGGTTAACAGCCTGAATTCCAAAGTATTTCACAGTCTAGACTCTTTGTGGACAAAATTTATTCAATTTCAACCAGATGGAACTCAAGTGTTAGTTCGTAAGACAATCGAAGGTACATATGGCATTCTTGACTATGAATCGCATTGATTTGTTGTTGCTAATTTTCTACAGAAGCTGACGGCCTTAGTGTATCTCTAGAAGATGCAGCTGAGGCTTTGAAACGATACGATTTTGTTGGAAAGGCAAAGCAATTAAATGGCAAATTAAGGCAGTCTATTGTTGCTCCTATGCTTGACATGGAAAACCCAATGAATATCGAAGTGGCGTACGAAGACGACAGCAGCTCGCTGAAAATTGTACCATATTCCGACGTTGCCAATTCGTACACGTTTGACAAACTCATTGACAATATATCGAGATTTGTCAAATTTATCAACTCTTCATTTCCCGAATCAATATCGCATTCTCTCGCCGTTGACTTGTCCGCAGTCATAACTTCACAGTTAATCGACGTTATCTTGCAACAATCTGTTCCGCTTTCACTGGCAGATTTTCCAAAGTTCGAGATCGTCTTGCGACAGATCAAGGAATTCGATCAGTTCTTGAAGAAAGAAAAGTGGACAAAGGCACAGGAGCTTACCGACTGGGTTGGTCGAGTGCCCAGTGTGTGGTACAAAAAGAAGTGTGACTCAATTCTTATTTTCACTCGGCAGATTGTATCTGAAGCGATGAGTAGCGGCCGCAAAATCGTCGAGAAGCAAGGGGCCCTTGTGTCGGCAGCTTCATTAGCTGATGTTTCTAGTAAGCGAGATACGCGAAGAAGTATTGATTATGACGAGAAGCAAAGGAGTGGCGATGAATATGACTGGACTGAGGACTGGGAGGAGGATGACAACGACATTCACAGTGGGCATGGTCTAGAATCCCACACAGAGACCACCGACGCAACAGCTGATGACGATGACGGTTGGGGATTTGATGAATCTTTAGATTTGGGAGAAAATGATGAACCAGTGTCATCAGAAATTGGAAGTGATCCAGATGATTGGAATTGGGGCGATGAAGATCAAGATGAAGTCGGTCAGCCAAAAAAGTCCGAGAAGCAGCCCGCTGCGCCGGTCCGGCCTGCGAAGAAGCCACGACCTTTGATTTCCCGCGGAGCCCCTAAGAGGGGAACCAGTTTGCGGCAAGATTCGAATCCGACTGCTTCCGACCTTAATGAGACCTACGTAATCACCGCAGTTCCACAGAGGATCCTCGATTTAATGCAGGCACTAGTGCATGACGCCAATGATTTGGCCACAAAGTATGTATATATTAAACTGTTTTTCGTTGTCATTCACTCGTCATGCTGATTGAACACTAGGCACAAGGCGTTGTCTATCGCACCGGCAAGCAAGAATCTCAAGTCTCTTGTCAGTTACGTCCTAGGAGCATTTCGGGCACTTGCACCTCTGCATTATGGGGATTCATTTGACTCGCACTTATTCTTATCGAATGATTGTCTATATTTGTCGGAACAAGTCAGCGCCATGAAGGACCTTGGAGCGGATGCATATTTGCTGATGGAAATGGCTAACCGATACGGCCCCCAGTAATGGTAATTCTTGTGAGCATATAAGGAATGGCTCGGTACAGGACAGCTGAATATAAATGTATAACTAGTTATTGAGATTGTATTTGTAGTATATATGACATACGAGATCGAGGTAAGACTATGAACAATGGAACTGTATATTATACACGGGTCGCGAGTTTGCTCGAAAATGGACGGATACTCTAATCGTTCTATGTCCATCACCAAGTCGACCTTGCAGCAGCAATGCCTGGAAACTACTTGTCTAATGCGACAAATACCACCGTCCTTTCTCCATCCTCCTTATTAGAATCCTACGCCCACCCTTCGTTTTAAGCCGGGCACGAAATCCATAATGACGTTTTCTCTTAACCGTACTAGGCTGATACGTGTTTCCTCGCGCTTTCCACCGCCGCTGGCCGAATTGCGGAAACACTGCTGAGCCCATTTGCGGTAAAATACTGCAAGGTGGCGATAATGAGGATGATGACGGCGTGCTTGTGGAAGCCGTCGAGAGAATCGGTGGCCGAGAACTGTCCAAGAGCATGCGACTATAGCATGGCAGCAACGAGGACCGAGCTTGTTGCAAATTGTTGGCAGTAAATAGCGACGACATGCATCTGCAAAACAAATGAATATCATTAGCAATTGCGACAAAAATCCGGATCGTAGGAAACAACCGATTACCTTTTAGATGATGCAACATGCGAGTATGAGTTCGACCTCGCGAACAGTGACCGAGAAACCCGCAGTATTGACTGCATAATTAATAAATTATATCACAGCTCTTCCGTATTCCAATTGATATCTATGCGTAGTGTCCCAACAATAATGTAAATAAAGATGTGGTCGCCAAAATAAATTGGAATTGAAAAATCTCCGGTCTGGTTAGTATGCCCCGTCTGAACTCTTAGTTAAGCTTTACCCTGCTTGACACCAGACCCTCAGCACATGACAACGGGCATTATAGAAATTTTCGATTGGGATGAGGTTAATTATTTGTTCTCTGTTGTGCCAAAGGTTTGATCTTTCCAACCTGTCCTGATATATAATACATTTGCCAAAGAGTCAGTCGCGCAAATTTCAGACGTAATCACTATTGCTGATCGAGTGCACGTTGTCGGTCTGGGGTGTCATTTTTGTTTAGAACCGGTCGTCACTCAAAAATTAACAACGGTGCTGGCAGTCCACTAAGATGTCGACAATAACTCGTCGCGAAACCTCTGGGGTTACGCTCATTCACGTTACTTCAATACACAAGATATCCAATACAGAGGCTGAAGAGCTCCTTTCCTTATTTCTCAACAATATTGAACAGCAGAAGAATGTGCCAGACGCAAGCACATCAACTTCATCAGGATATGCGCGGGCAAATGGTGCTACTGGCAGTGTCGCGTCGCTCAGTAACGCAGTTGTTCAACAGCTGCACCGGATACGTCGAGACTTACTTGGATTGCCGCCGTTGCTAAGAAAACGCAAGGCTGATGCGCTGGAAGGAGAGACGTCCGTGGCTGATGTCGAGATGCCTGATGCTGAGATTGCACAAGCTCAGTCCAATGTTGGTGATTCTGCAATGTCGGACTCGATCGATAAGAAGGAGCGGAAACGCTTGAAGAAAGAAAGAAGAAAAGAGGAGAAGAGACAGAAGGAAATGACTAATTCCAAGTAGATCACTCAAGCGTTGTGATAGTGCAGGCTCACCCGGACGAACTATCGTGGGTATTGGATAGGGAACAGGTTAAAATATCTGTTTGTAATATGTATCGTGTATATAATGAGTTCATTCGGTGGCGCATGTGCATTCTATTTGTGCTGGTAATATGGGTTTAGAAAAGTTGGGATTGTCCTGGGAACTTTCTATTTGCGTTGCTTATATAGTTACTGTTCCATGTATTCGTCGAGATAATTGGATAATACGTGTTCTATAAATACATTGTGCCATTTGGCGTACCGCAATCTATATATCACTGGCATAGGACTCCAGGTGGATCGCTTATCTACACAAGCGCGTATGTCATCAACCGTGCCACTCGGCATCCCTATTCTTCCTTTTTCTCACTCTTCCAACTCATAGCTCGTAATCTCTCTGGCAGAATCGGATGAGAGTAATGATAGCTACTGTAGAGCCAGTCGGCGTCCATTGTGCTCAAATTCTGAACGTGCAGTTTAATCAGTGCTTGCGACAGTTCTTTTGCGTAGTTAAGCTTAACGGCAAACGCATCTGCTGCCTGTCAGACTTCCATAACAGAAAATGACTAATTTTAGGACGCACCTGCTTCATATTCATGTTTGCGGCTCAGTAAGCTCAACGCAAACGCAAGAACGCTATTAAGAGGCTCTAGACATAAATTAATAAACCTGCGCCAGGCCACCGAAGATATGTCAAGTCCGGACAACGCTTACCAAGGATATCACTGAAAAGGATAAATCCAATCATAACAGGTTTGTGAGATCCGAATCCAAATGACTGGTAAAGGGACGCGTTGTTGATGAACACAGAAAATAGAACGAATATAGCGAATAAATGAACCTGTTGAATAACGAGCATCTTTGTGGTGTGAGACAGAGCCCAATGCCCCAATTCGTGAGCCAAGACGGCGACAACTTCATCAGATTCAAATTTGTCAATCAACGTATCATAAATGACAATATGCTTTTTCCATGGTAATCCGTAAAAGTAGGCATTGCTGTGGGCGCTGCGCTTAGATCCATCGATGACGAAGAGATCTTTTAAAGGAAATTTCAACTGAACAGCTAGTTTCTCGACCTCAGTTTTGATCTTGCCTTCCTTCATCGGTGTGACTTTGTTAAACAACGGCTGGATCAATATCGGGTAGACGACTATCGCGACGACTTGGAAAACAAGTGTAAAGAGCCATAAGTAGTAGAAGAATTGACCACCAAAGTAGATAATGATCTTCAGAAACGCAGCAAGAAGAGGTCCACCAATGACGACTGTCAACAGTTGTGTCTTGATAAAGTCTGTAATAAACAAAGAAGGCGTCTGCTTGTTAAAGCCAAATTTCTCTTCCAAAACGAAGGTAGAGTAAATCGAGACAGGAAGCGTTAGAACGGTCGATAGCAAATTATATCCCAGGAAGAAAACGATAGACTGAGTGATCTAAACAATGTGGATCGCGTCAGTGGCATTTGGCAGGTCCATACCCCAGACATTCGCAATCTCTTACCTCCCCGGAAAACCTAGCGGGCGCATATAACTTCAGAGCAGTCCCGGCGACTCCCCAGAATTTTGGTAACACGTCAAAGAAAATAAACGATGTGTCTAAAAGAAAGCTGTAAAGACTGCTGACGAAACCGAGTTTGGACTTGGCCCGGGAGTATGTCTGTGATTTTGCGAAAGTTTCTTGATCAACGGCACCATCTAGCGTTTTAGGTGGCGACTCTCTCTGAAGAACGCGATACTGTCGAAGGCTCAAATATGTTTCAAAGAGATAATGAGCCGTTGAGAATCCGATAATCAGGAACTTCCAGTTAAATCCTGGTTTGTCCAGAGCTTGTGCAAGCGCCTATTTAATCCACCACGTTATGAATTGATGCCACTTAATAATCAACAAAGGCTGGCATACACACCGGCAAAAATCCTAAGACGCCGACCATTTTCTAGATAAAAAATGCTTTCTGTAAGAAGCTGACTGTACGATTTTGATCCAGCGTGTGGTCTTGTGGATACATCGCCCCTTAATTTGGGAGCTAAATATCCTGAATTAAGTTTGCTGCTTACTGGAAAGTGAGCGACACAAGGGCAATTTTATACTGTCGGACAGTGACAATCACATCTCCTCCAACGCCTATTCCAGAATGAGAGTTCGTACAGACTCTAGGGTGGGCAATTGCTCAATCAATGGACTGATCTAATGATAAGTGAACCTATTCGATTGTCACTTTGAGACGCTGGCGATCCAGCGCGTTCGCTATATTTAAGCCTCGGTTTGTCCATGAAGGTATCATTGCGGGATAAAACCCGTTGCGTTGGGCCATGCTATGATTTAATATGTATCTCGTTCAAAGCAGACATGGTCGACTGTATTCTACGCTAGAGCCAGTACGTATGCGCGTCCTGATTCGCACACGAATATTCTCAGTAATTGACTAGATTCGTATTCACGCCAGCTAGGATTTTGCTGTCTTTCAGTGCCGGAGCTTTGTTTTACCGAGCCACGGAGACAAGCGTTCAGGAGAACAATGAATAAATAAATTCTCAACTGTTAGTTACTTGAGCCTAATCACAGAATGTGAAAATAGAATTCCGGCTCCATGGTATCTCAGTACAATAATATAGTAATCAGTCTCAGCGGTATTAGTGCCCCGTGAATAGGGTAGCAACAATGAAATATATATAATCTTGGAAGCGGGCAGAGCGAACGCAAATGGTGTCATTATTCCTGAACTTTAAAATGTCCTCGATCCTGTCAAGTGCAGTTTCAACGATTGCGTTAGACAGTCCTTCCATGAAGTCCTGTGACTGGAGAAAGTTCACAGCCGAGCCTCTAATGTGGTTGTCACTCAGCCAACTCTGGGGAACGAAGTCACCTACTGTGGCGGTGAGATTAATGCTGCCAGTGACATCGAGTCCATCCTTGACGAGGTACTATTTTCATATCTTAGAGAATTTGTGCGTTTACCACAAGCTGGGGACTTACCACTGGATCGCTACTAAGGACGCCGGTGTCAGTCTCGCAAAATGTCTCGAAGAAGACATCACTAAGCGTTCCAAACCATTTATACCCATCATACTCAAGCGGTGTGAATCGGCGACGATCCTCTGTCCGTTGTCTGTAAAATAAATTGCCGATTCTTTGCATTTCCGCGTTGAGCTCCTGGATAGTGCCAAACTCGCGACGAGTCTCCCTGGCACTCTTGTCAACCTCCGTCAGACATACGAGCACCGCTAGGGTCGCATTTTTGTGCTCGATCCACCACAATGTCGCCCGACGAAGGCTGGAGTATGTCTGTGCAAAGCCGACTTCTAAAGCAATTCTTCTCCGATCTGCACCTCCACCCTCAAATACAATTAGTCCATCTGGCTCCTTGTATGACTTTCTGCTACTGCCAGAATGCGCAGAAGTCGTCAGCTGTCCGGCTTTTTGCACTCTTGAGATAACGTCATCGCTTACCCCGGCCTTGCGCATCACCCTCACGGCTTCCTCCACCATACTATCGATAACCATAACGATCGTGCGTTCGTGAATATAGCTCGGACAGCAGTTGATGGTGACCTTGTGAGTCGCGACATCGTACCATACCCTGTACCTGAAAGATTTGCTCTCGTCAGTATCGGAACTACTAGATCATCGGTTAGGCCTCACTTTCGGTTTGACTTTTCTCTGTCTTCGATGATTCTCTTGTAGCCGTCCTCAGAAACGATGAACTCTAGCACAGAGTCGCTTGGTTGTGGGCGACGGAGGATTTCGAGAACTTCGGATATCTCAACTTCCATTTGGCGCTCCTCCTTACGTTTGAATTTTTGAATAGTGCCTACTCTTGCAGAGACTTTTTCGCCTTCTTTTCTCGTTGAAGTTCTCGTGGTCATTATACCGCCCCGCCTGTTAGTTTCTGAGGTCGTTGCCCCCTCGCCTGCTGTGATGGCCAATACGCGCCACATGGCTTCGCGTGAGCCGGCGTAAGATCAGCTTCACCGTCAGCGAGACTCATGATGTAATGCTTTAGCGTAGGTTCATGTGGCGTTGAAGAATGAGACTCGTAGAAGTGCAGGGCGACGGTTTTGCAGATCGTCCGGAACGTAACAAAAGTCGACGCCTTTTGTTTTTGCGATTTTGATTTGAACCAGGACGCTCGCCGTCGCCTACTTTACTTTGGCCTACATTTCCATTTTCCTACAAGATACTGCGCCGACGCTTCACTTATTATAGGTGGTTCATGTCTACTGGTTTCTCGATAGTGTGTGATGTTAAATTTCGCAAACTTATATTCAACGTACCTAGCACCCTAACTCGCCTGTTCCTGGCGATCCGGGCAACTGGACCTTCTATGTCCTACTTTGCGACATTGACATATTGATACTGTCCATTTCATCGCCCTTACCAAGTTCATCATCGTATGCAGTCAAAGACGCTAGAACTTGTTGAAGAGATAGATCACGCGCACGTAAACTATTTTTGTAGTCCAGATATTTAGGTGCCAAGGACTTGTAGAGCGCCTGAATAAACATCGTCTCTGTAAGAGTAGTATCTCCCATTTGGAGTTGCTTACGAATAAGCAACATTGTTTCCAAATGCGTGTAGAGTGATCCACTGTTGGACACCTGCGTAGAGTAAAGTTTGGAAACGAGGTCCGCCTGCCGATCTGCGGCTTTTGCTGTGTACCGTTCCCGGAGGTACGCGTACATGTCGTATGCATGGTCGTACATCGTCAAAGTGAGCATCATGAGGTTACTCACATGGCCGATGATAATTCCCTTTGCAATATTGTCGGCTTGAGATGCTTTCGCATCCATCTGATCTACCGCAATATCATTGTCGATTGCTTGGAGGGCATTCATTGCCGCGAGATGTGACCGCACTCTTGCTTCCCAGATTAGGAAGTTCTTCCCGTCGTATACAGGAATCTGGACAGCCGAAGTAATGAGGTCGCCCACAGGGCAAATCGCCCACAGGGCTCATTATGAGCTATCTCGATGTAATCACTTATTTTATGCCCTATGTTCTTTGGGAGACGGGTGGGATGTCCTTCGCTAATCAGCCACTAAATTACCAAGAACGTGAGTACTAAAAATGTAAAGTTACACCAGTTCATAGCTCGCCGTTCTGACTGGATTTTGTTGCTCCGCTCTCCAAATTCAACGAATAGCTCGTCCAGTTTCCCAAGCCAGATATGACCACGGTATTCGATCGGACCGTAATTGTCTTCATTCAATTTCTTTAACATGGCTTCAGCCACATATTGCTCCATTTTCTCAATCTCGGCAACTTTATCTTCGATATTATGTTCAGTAAGAGGGCTCTTGTAATGTGTCTCTTCTTTCAAGCACATCAACACGACGGCGGCCGTAGCACCCATCTGTAGGATCCAGAGATCCTTATCACGGCAGAGAGCATTATAGTTCTCATTAACTCCACATTCAATGACTACCTGCAACTGCGGCATAAAACCGCGTGCAATGGGGAATAGAACTCCAGCTATCTGCGTGGAAAAGTACGAGCTCAGAACTGTGATCTCTCGAAATGTGACGTCGGTGCCTTAGGACCAGCTAGGCAAAGTCGGGTTAGGGCTGGGTTTTGATTTCTGCACTATTAATCCAAGTCGAGCGACACCATAAACCCTAAAACCCTGAACCCTTAGATGTTTCATCACGTGATCTGGAGCTAGTCTATTTACAGAATCATAATATCCTAATTCAGTATACTCAATAGTGCCAACCTTATTTAATTAGCTTATCGGGTGCATTGCGGCCGTTATCTGTTCATAATTAAGAGCCGTGTACCAGACCAAGTGGTTCCAGCGACTACACTCGGAATTTTTAATTTACAACAATACCACAGCGATATATTATGGAAAATATATCTACCAACAGTTTGATATATATCTGCAACAATATAAATTTGATGTGTTGGCGTGGATACGATTTATTGCGGGCCATTGATACTTCGGTCGGGACTACTAATCGGATTGGAAATGTACGGTGACGTAAAGCCTAGGTCCGCTCTGCCTTGCTATTTGATATGCTCTCATGCTGACTTTTCAGTTCCGCTTGGTGACTACGACTATCACTTTACAGTTCTTTTAATTGCTTTCTGTATCCTCTCTATTAGATTTCTTAGACGGCTGCTACCAGACTACTGAGAATGACGACTGCGATGACGACGACGACGACGACGGTGGCGCCAGCTTTGTTACCTGAAGAGAATCATGAAATGAGCGTCAGGCAAGTTACAAAACCGGCGATAGAGCTACCAGGACTAGACGATAACATACCATCAGAGTGCGCGTCTGTCGATAATAAGGATGGAAAGACAACACTAGAGTCATTCTTGATTATCACCATCTTAACTGGCGTCACTTTTGTTAGCGTCGCGGGATCAGGAATTCTGACCACCGCACTCCCTCGCATCTCGACCGACATCAACCTCAACCGCGACCTTATCTTCTGGCCGGCATCTGTGTATGCGCTGTCTGCAGGATGCACCTTGTTGGCGTTAGGCTCTGTTGCTGACGTGATTGGCTCTAAGAG
Organism: Lipomyces sp. NRRL Y-11553; assembly: GCA_003705905.2. Classification (NCBI taxonomy): domain Eukaryota; kingdom Fungi; phylum Ascomycota; class Lipomycetes; order Lipomycetales; family Lipomycetaceae; genus Lipomyces; species Lipomyces sp. NRRL Y-11553. The sequence continues at coordinate 210,173 of PPJW02000012.1, read as the reverse complement.
GATGTGGTTGATCGGAAGCGGCGTCTCGTGCCCTCTAATCCTCGCATGCGGACTTGCCCGCACGGGCGACCAATTTATCATCTTTCGTGCCCTTCTAGGGCTATTTGTGGCCATGTGTCTCTCGACATCTATGTCGCTAGTGACTTCGTCCTTTCCAGCCGGACCGAAGAGAAACGTTGCCTTTGCAGCGACGGGCATGGGTCAGCCTCTAGGCTACGCACTAGGACTGATCCTCGGTGGCGTCTTAACCGGCACGATTGGGTGGCGATGGGGATTCTATATCACTGCTATCGTCGATGCAGTGATGTTTGTAGGGTCCATTTTTGTCCTTCCGTCGGACGCGGATTCACAGAAACTGTCAAAAGCTACATGGCACCGACTCGCCTACGATATCGACTGGATTGGCGTAGCTATCCTCGCCATCTCCCTTGGGCTACTATCCTATGTTTTTGCGTGAGTCTTCGTCCTGTTTCCTATTGTGCTCTCGAGTTCGAACTCCGCTAAATGCTTCCTAGTATGCTCACACTTAGCTACAAGAACATCTCGCAACCCCAAAATATAGTGCTGCTCGTTATCTCCGTCCTCCTCCTCCCCGCCTTCTACCTCTGGGTTAGGCGGCAGGTGAAGCGCGAAAAGGCAGCCTTGATTCCAAACGCCATATGGCAGAATCTGTCGTTTCTCTTTATTTGTGTTGCCATGTTCTTCACGTGGGCCACATTCAACGCCTTTCAGTACATATCTACCCTGTTCTTCCAGGACGTTCAGGACATCTCAGCGCTGCAGGCGTCTATTCGCTTCTTGCCTATGGCCGTAGCGGGTGTGCTTACCAACGTCATTGCTGCTCATCTAGTGGCGAAGGTGAATGTCAACATGCTGCTAGGGATAACTGCGGTAATCACCGCAGTGTCACCGATCCTGATGGCGATTGCGTCGCCCCAATGGACTTATTGGACTGCGGCCTTCGTCGCTATTACTCTGAGTCCAATCAATGGTGATAGTAAGTAACTCCTTTGAACTATGCTCGAGTGATCCTCTATGTTAGAGATTACCTGCATTCTTAACATGTGACATGGAAGCTGATCTATGAATCTCCTAGTGCTATGGACGGCATCCAGCCTCGTCATCTGCCGCGCTTTCCCAGCCGACTCGCAGGCACTGGCCGGCGGGGTCTTCAACACCATCTCGCAGTTAGGCAACGCAGTCGGGCTCTCCGTCACAGCGGTTATCGCGGCCTCTGTGAGTGTGCACGACCACAATGTCGGCGGCAGCTCCGCGACTGATGCGAATACGCCCCTTCAGACGGCGGGTCAACTTCTGCAGGGATACCGCGCTGCGTATTGGACCATCTTCGGCGGAATGGTGGTGGTTTGCTTGGCGAGCTTTCTAGGGTTGCGTCACGTTGGAAAGGTTGGCGTCAAGGAAGACTAATATGTCTGGCACGGCTGTGACATCCAGCGAGAAGCCTCAGGCAGCAAGGACAGGAGCGGGGGAGATAGGGATGATGACTTGGCACAAGGGCACTCTTTCAGTATGACAGTTGAAGGATTCTGTTGAATCTAAGGCACAAATGTGGGTTCAGTTATTTCGCACATCATGTATTCCACGAGCAATTTGCGCATATGGTCAATTCGCGCACGGCGCGCCATATTGCCGATTGAAGTTATCCGGATTCTTATTTAATATCAAAAATTATTTATATTTGATAGCACCTCTAGACAAAAATAAATTTACATTTGCATCGCAAGGGACTAACATTTGCAAGATATCGTGTTGTGTTGGATACAAATATATAACGTCTTGGCGAGAGTCCATCGGTGTGCCCCCGACCGGAATCCGATCGATTAGACGTCAAAAATGACAACACGACCATCGACACCAGTAGAGGAAACGCGGTTAATCCTTCCTCCGCTCGTAGAATAAGCGCGCAATTTTCTTAATCAATGTTAGCAGCCATATGATACACATTCCATCCAGTGATAACATACGTGATTGTGTTCTGGTGAATAGTAGGCAAAGAGGCATCGTCTACAGAGGCCTGGGGCGTACCCTTTAAGTCCATCTGTCTGAACATGTTCAACGCCGTGCTCTCCTGACTGGTAGCGTTCTTTTTGGCCTCAAGTGGGTCATCAACAGAGTGATCGAGTGTCCATCCGGATTGAGCCGACCCTGCGAAGATTACAGGGTGGCAATCGTGACCGGCAGCAATGATCTCATTTTCGGAAAGCCAGAGCAGAGATTTGAATGGAAGTAGCGTCGTGTTTACAGTGACGATGGCTGCAGGTGGCTGTTCTGGTCCAGACGGATAAACGATTGAGACGGAAGAGTCATGGGTGACGAATGCAAGTGCATCACCCGAAGGAGAGAATGCAGCATCATGAACCCAGCCACCCGCTGGACTGACAAATTCACCACAGAGAGTCTGGAAAGGGACACGATCGCCCCAGATTGTAGGTTCCGGCCTGGCGTCAACGCCTTTGATAAAAGTTGAAAACACGCGGGCATGTGAATCAGTACTGCCGGCAGCAATGAGGACCGAATTCGGGTGCCAGCTGACCGACAGAACAGTCGAACGAAGTGGCTTCTTGATATGTTTGGACACCCACCAATCATTCTCCTCTTCAAAGTAGCAGACCGCAATTGCCCGCGCACCGGATCCAACCGCAACCTTCTTCTCGTCAGGAGACCAGCGCGCGTAAGTGGCGGCACGATTGATGCGAAGAAGCACGAGTGTGGGCTTATATGTGCCATTGGCGCTTGGCTCCCACACGAGCGCATTTCGATCTTGCGAACAAGTGACAATTCGGCCAGATTGAGGCGCGACGTCAACGGAAGTAACGGTTTTGTCATGTCCAGAAAGTGTCGTCTTCAAATTGTAGTTCGCTCCGGTATCGTAAATCTCGACAGAGATGTCTCGAGCCAGCGCAACCTGAGAGCGGTCGGCAGAGAACGAGTGGTCCGCGATCGGCACATGGCCCAGACTGTGAACTTCGGCGTTAGGCATCTTACTACACAGGAGCGCAGCTCTACTGTTTGTAGTCAAAATGGAGGTGTAGGATGGTAAAGTGCACTACAGTGTGTTGACGACGAATCGTGTCTCCCGGACCGACCAAGGAGGATCCCTAACCCACACTTCGTTTAATTGATTGATACCTTCTTGTTGGACGGAGACACTCAATATTAAGCAAAGTCAATGCTTCACACATTAAATGATACAGTCAAGTGTGCCTGACGGGATCCCAACTGAGCATGCGATAAATTTTCCATTTTTGACACTCGCAGAGTTTTCGGAAGCGTGTGAGAGATTTTTACCGCGACTCCATCATTCCGGCATTACCAGTAGACTACTTCCGTCTACGGAAAAAGTGATAGTTTGCTTGAGATTGTAATCTTTAGATCTAAAGCTAATCATTGACAAGGACTTGTTTGATGGCATCGAGGTTACTACTGTGCGAGAGCATCACGCCTTCACTGTAATTACCAAAGCCTTCGTCTTGCTGTCACCGATATATTCTCTTCCAGTTCTGTACTTTTCGTCGACGTATACAAATCTGCAAACAGGAGAAAGCACACCTATCACCCTGGTAGAAGATGTCTACAGATATGTAGTTGCAAGTCCCTCGCAAATTTCAATACTGAAGAACCCAACGATACCAGCAGTATCAGCGAGCGGAGCAATTTCACAATGCGAACACCCCCTTTATCATGACTTGCTCTGCTTCTATATTCATCCGTGTCGTACAAGTGATGTCATGAATACTTTGAATGCGGACCCTGAGAAGCCCGGTATAACGCTCCAGTCGTACCTGGCATTATGGATTGGGGTGGTTGGCCCAACAGTTGGTATAGCCATTAGAGAATAGCAAGAGCCAATGGCGTTGGAGATCACATATTTGGAGTTTTATTAATCAATCTATCCTACGTATTGCCACGAGATTTTATAAACCCGGGGCGCATAGGGCTTGAAAAGTTCAAAGTGCTCGAACCAGAACATTGTTTTACAAATTTTTTACTTGCTCTTCTTTCAAAATCGTACACACTATCTAATTTACACGGATAAGCTACTCGTCATCATCGCTCTCCTCGTCTCGTACACGTTTTACACCCTTGGGGGCCACCGTATATGCGGGTATTGTAGTTGAATTTAGTGTAGGTGGAGGTGGAAGCCGATAAGTGCCGTCTAATTTGGCAACAGCGTTTGACTTTGACTTGGCAAATTCAATATGCTGGAACGAATGTTAGCATTGGCCACCACAAAGGCTCAGGAAATACCAATAAATGGTGTCAAGAGCAGCATCTAATACCACTCGCAGGGCACTTGATAGCCACGTTATCCCACTTACCATCTCCTTTCCAAAAACGGTAACAGCTTGCAGAGATCTCAAAGCCTGACTTGCACTAGGGACATCATTAAACACAATATGGGCTTGCCCTCGCATTTTCTTGGTTTTGACAGCCACAACATCTATTACTCGTCCGTACGTGGAAAAGAGTGCGTATAAACACAATCGTAGTTCTGCCGGTAGTTAGTAATTCCCATTGCGCGTTCATACGACTTCACCCCGATATGTCGTACCTTGCTTTCTTATTTTGTCATTCAAATTATTGACATATAGTGTCTGTGACGGATTCCCATACGCACCAAGCGCATTTTCCAACGTCCTCGAGGCTTGCGATGGCGGAAGTCCTGGAGGTGGAGGAGGAGGGGGAACTGGTCTGTTTGTTCGCTGGCTGATTCCTCCAGTGGTTGCAAATGGTTTTAGACTTTGTTGCTCGACACCTCTGATCCGGACTTGTATCTTCTCTTCCAACGATATGTCGGTCGCAGCTGTCGGCACTTGGTCCACCGCACCTGTTGCGTCTGCAGGCTCGGGTGACGGCGACTCTGATGCCGGAGCATATTGCATTTCCATGTCGGTCATGATATCGATCGAAAAGCTGTTATCACAAACCCCTTCCACCTGGATCGTCACTATAAGGGAACTCTATCTCCCTGGTTTAATATATGTAATAGTGAAGAACCCTATCGAGAACTGAAATGTCAATAGTGCGAGCGAACGCTAACAATCAAACCAAATGGAACTGGTCGACTGTTACGTTAATAACTATTGCCAACGTGATGACTATATACTCAAAATTGAAGTAAGAGCCCAACCTCGAAAACCAAACTAATTATAAAATTGTTGCAGAAACAGATCAATTCTGTAATATCGACTCAGTCAAAAAATCCGTCATTATTAGGAGAGCGATGCACATTCATTTATGGCATATCTCACAAATTATAATGAAGTATGTGGATATATAGGGTTAGGGCTAGCTTAGAACTCGGGACACCTAAACCACAACGTCCGAATTGGAGACAAATATTCTCTGAACTTGACTACTGTAATTTTCAGTAACAAGTGCTGATTGCTTAGCATGTATCATGTGCGCTTTTTGAAAGTGCCATACTCCAAATGCTTACAGCATTCAGTGAAGTCTGATTCATCCAAAAAGTCGAGCACAAGGGCCAACATTGGTAAACCCGTGACTGCGCGAAAACCAAATGCACGCATACAATCCTCTTCTCCATCTACCTGTACAATTAGTTTTGTAGTCACGCTAACTACCGACCTTGGTGAAAGTTTCTTTTACGGGAATACCGCGTTGTCAGTCAACCTAATCGCAAGTGGTCAGTCGTCTTCCAAAGCGGTAGATGTCACACATGCGAAAGTTCAATGGAAGACTGGTATGAGAGCTTTACCCATTGAACTGGAGGTGTCGGTGAAGAAAATAGAGCGGATAATGAAGAATGAAGGGAAGGATGTACGATTTTATGTGCACGTTGAACCGTCCGATGAGAATGATATACATTTGCAATCTAATGACGATCCATTACCAGCATTGCTGCCCATCACAAGCTTGGGGTTTTGGTTTTCTGGCTCAGAAGATCCGCGTCCATTAAAGGACGCCATTCAATATGCAATTAAGTATGATGGAGCTAATTATAGATACGTCGTGCGCGATATACCTATTGGGACCACAACTTTGAAATTGTTAGAAGAAACTGGCGAGAGCATTGCACGACATTTGTGGTATGAATGATCATTCGTCTTGCATTACATTTATTTAACACTGGTGGACTAGGGACTCTGGAATTTTATTGTGTAACTTTCTCATGTCGTCCAGGCAGAACAGTGACGTATTTATTGGGCATCTGACAGGGTCGTCGAAAAAAATGAATATCCTGGAACTCGGCAGTGGATGTGGTACGGTCGGTCTTACTCTGAGCAGATTATTTCGGCAGAGCTACGTTGTCCTTACCGACCTAGATTCAGCTCGAAGTGTATGCGAGCGAAATATCGCTCTCAATTGCAGCACAACAAATGGGAGAATCGAATTCTCAACGTTCAACTGGGACAGCAGTAAGAACACCGAGGCCGAGAACGCAAAAGTGTTCGAAGCACAGTGGGACTTGGTCATAGCCTGCGACTGCACTTATAATGTGGACAGCTTTGATATTTTGACCGATGTACTTCTCAAGATTGTTTCACAACGGACGAAATTGTTATTAGTACACAAAGAACGTCATGGCAGTGAAGCCCGTGTTTTTGACTTATTGAAAGAAAAGAATAAGTTGCAATCCCAGTGGAGAAAACAGCTGGAGCCTGCATCTTCCAGGTCAACGGCTGATATTTTGGTTCGGATAGGATCATGAATCAATAGAATTAATGATACATTATTAAAATAATCTAACACCCAGCTGATGCCATACAGAAAGACGATTACTAACAATTCTCTCCAACACAAGTCACAGGTCTCACTATCGGCTCCAATATTCTACTACTATATACAGATAACATAACACTTCATCATATAACCTATAATGTTGCTTCCATTTAACGATTACCTCAATAACACATAAAGCGCGAGAAAATAGTTTTATTCTAAGCTCCGCCACTAAAAAATCTCTTCAGCATACCAACGTCTTCGACGGCCCGTAGGAGGTCGATCGCTTGAACGGCAGCTGAAATTCGTCTGTCGTCACCATTCGCGTCCTTACCAGACGCACAGCTACGTCCTGCGGCAGAAAGATTTATGACCCCGCAAACTTCAAGTGCAGTAATAACTTCCCTGAATTCACTAGCCTTGAGACGGTCTAGTAGTTTGTCTTTGGCGCATAAAGCACCATAGTGCTCATAGAGCTCTCGAATGGTAAGACTGGAGTGTTTCCGCTTTTCGCCCACAACCAATGCGCAGAGAACTGCCTTTTGCTGGAGATTCAAACTCTGAAGGCGCTGCGCTGTGGAGCCTCCAAATGCAGACGAGCAAATTTTGGCAATATGTGAAATGGTGACCTTTGGTGGTACGGCATCGGCAGGAATGATGAATGCTGCCGGGCTCCGGCTCGGACTAGGACTAGGAGTGAGCATGGGTGACCGATTTTCCTGGCAATCCGTATTAGATTGTTGGGAATATTTCCGGCGAGCATCTTCCTCTGCTAAATCCAGTCCTCTCTTGCAAATATCAAATGCTTTTCTGATGTCACCGGTGTTTGCAGCGGTTTTACGAGCACACAATTGAATCGCCGCTGGGTGCATAAGAGCAGTTGCCTCATATTTTTCGTATTCATTGTCATAAATTGCGCGCGAGTACACTTCGAGTCGCGCACTAATCACTGTCGCAATTTGCTCTGCAGTGTAAGGAGTAAAGCGTAGGACCTCAGGAACGACTAAACTATAGTTAGCTCAAGGCGGATGAGACATTGAAGGCCTAAGTAACTCACAGTTCCTCGCCTTGAGCTTTGGAAGAAATCGACTTGTTAGATTTAGTGCATTGGCGATTCCTACAAGCACCAATTTGGAGTTCTTGAGACGCGTCCATTCAAAGACTTGATAGAGAATCTCTTGGTCCCTTGTGATCAGAGAGTCCATCTCGTCGAGAATAACAATGCTTACGATGTTAGCAAAATATTCCCAGCTCGCATTACCAAAGTCTAGCAATTTGCATACCATGACTGCCTCGCTGTCGATTTTGTGAAATATTGCTCGAGGTTGTCGGTGATAGATAGCTCGTCATCACACTCCAGCAATTCCTCACCAACCAATTCCTGGTAGATGGTGCAGAACACTAGTGAGGGCTTGCGAACTGTCATGCAATTAATATTCGCGACCTTGACCGTCTCTCCAAATTTCTCTTTCACGTCATTCAAGACCTCCGCCATTAGTGCCGACTTTCCTGTTCCCGGCGGTCCACTAACGTAGAGACTCCCCCCCGTGGTAGTCGAAATGTGTGAGAAGAAAAATGACTGGAGAGCGTCTCGCTCTACATCTCTACACAGCAACTTTCCTGCCGAGACAGAGCCGCGTTGAAAAAGGGCCTTCGCTCCAGTGTAGATTGACGGCGTTGACGCTGTAGCCGGGGTCGCAGGACGAGTCTCGCTTGGGGGATGTTTGCTCAGCCTATCATTGTTGGTAACGTCACGCAATCTCTGCCCAGTCTTGGGGGTGCAATCACTTTCCGACTGCACTTTCCGCTTGCTCGGGGTTACCGGCGGAGTTGGTAGTTGTGCAGCATTTTCCTTCAAGTCTTGTTTCACAATTGCAAGTGTTTGCACAGGATCTTCCTTCGCCGCACTTCGACGCGCTCTAACTTTTGCAGGCGATTGCGGTGGAGTAGGAATGTTTAGCGCGTTCGGTGTTCTTTTGCCGAGGACGGTCGATGTTGACTGTTTCCGTGGTGTTCGCGGCATTGTCCACGTCGTCAAAGTGTACGCGGTGATCTAATCGAAACACTCCACCGTCGATAGCCTGCCGAAATAACCTCGCCAAAAAGAATGAATAACAGCTAGTAGGCGATTCCAATTCAAGACACTTGATCTGCTGGGAATGAGGCGCAAATTTGGAAGCAAAACTGGCTTTAGTCCCAAGGTTGAGAGCCGTCAATTGACCTCAACGCGTCGCGAAACGCGTCGACAAAATTTAATTTGAGCGCAACGAAACCTTATTCTTACGCGTTTTTGCAGCGCATCCAGCAAAGCAATATCGATGCCAATACCGAATCTGCAGAATATATTTTTGCATACGATATGTTTACTTAAATCGCCCGGGCCCTGGCTGAATTTTATTCGTATAATACATATAATCACCAGATCTTAGTCATACATATCTGCTCGGCGGTCCCAAAAAAACAAAACTTATATAGCTGTTGCGCGCCGCTCTGCAGCATCCGCAGCCACTTGCCTCCTATACTCTGTAGCAACGACATCCATTTCGCCACCATCCCGATGTGCAAGAGCAATATTCAATAGCTCGACCCCTTTATTCGTTGCCGAATTGGAAGATGCTCCAAAAAATAAATCCCAAAGTTCATCTTGTGGAACAATTTCTCCCTCACCTCTCCTACCTATCATTTTTCCGGACGCCTTTTGAAGTTCGATAGAGTTACTAATATCCAACTTGGCTTCAGTAATTGAAGGCCGTTGGTCAAACGCACCGTCTGCGCTAACAGCATTTGACTGTTGCAGCCATGCAACACGACGCTTGGTGGTGAGCGCAAGAATCGACTCTTCCACGGTACCGCTGATTTCATACATCCAAACAGTTGTAGGTCGGCTCTGCCCTATACGATGCACGCGAGAGATGGCCTGTAATTCAAGAGCCGTATTGAAGAGCGGCTCACAAAGTATTACATGTGTTGCGTTAATCAAAGTCAAACCCGACCTATAAACATTCACTTGGATTAGCATTCATCCCATCCAACAGGCCCAAGGTCATCATGCACTTACGATTGAGATTTTGCGTGAAGTAGAAAGCACATAACTTCTGGATTACTCTTAAACTCTTCCATATTTCGTTCTAAAGTGGCATACTTGATACTGTGACGGAAGAGCGCAATACCAAGAAGATACAGAAAGTCTGCCCATTGTGAAAACAGAACCACTTGAACATTCGGCTCATGTTCTCGCAGCCAGATCATATGACGCAGAATCATGTCGATCTTCGATCCATAGGAGCCGACCAGATCAATGGACTTGATTCTACTCAGCACATCTTCGTTCATGTTGGAGTAAATCTGTCTTGCCGCCGATAAGCTCTGATGTTGCATGTGCGACTTTTCTTCCTTGACCCTGATCTCTGAAGGCTTGTAAGAGATGTTATATATGTCTCTATCCTTCAAGTGGCGTTTGCAGATTGGACACGAACGATGGAATTTCCACCATCTACACTAGAGTTAGCCAAACACAGCTTGCAACAATTGACACAATCCTACATACTCTAGCATGCATTCTCTGCAATACTGGTGCCCACAAACCGTAAGAGACCCAATCTCAAACGGACTTTGGCAGATAACACATATTCTCTCACTTTCTGGAACTGAGCCAGTAGTTCCAAGTATTGAATTCCTAAGGTGTTCTAGATACCGAAGGCGAGCATATCCTTTATCAATCCTCGACAATATCTTCGCTTCGTTTGCAATAGCTGCCTTAGGCAATTTCTCTGGCTCTTTGGGAACGAATTCGGCGACTCCGTCGGATATTTGCTGAAGCTGTTTATAATATTCAATACGAGCGTTGTAGACAGATCTAAAAAACAGAACCTCTCTATCCAATTGCTCGACGCACTTCTTTTGCAACGAGATAACTTGACGCAACTCTTCTAGCTCTTTATTGGCAATGCTGTACTCAATCTCCAACCGTTGTTGACGAGGGCCATTTGCATCCTGAGCATCAAACGCCATTTGGCTTGTTAACCGTCTAAGCTCATCATATATTAGTTTCAGAGAACCCATGTAGAGCGGCGGTTTGACCTTCTTTCTCTCCTCAAGAAGCTTCTGGGCTAATTCCGTTCGCTTGTCCAATTGATCAGCTCGACCAATGTCGTACTCCACCAAGTTGTTGCGGACACCATTCACGGCCTCGTTACGATCTGCCACTGTCTGCCTAATTGCTTCCTGATACGAAAACCCTTCCTCTTGAGCATCCAATGATTCACCATACTCTTCACCATCAGGCTCTGCGTCACGATCGACTAATTTCTGGCATAACAACGATATAACCTTTTCACGCCACTCGTCAAGTAAATTGGCTTGCTCGTTCAGGACAGCAGAAATAGTGCGAGCTTTGTTGATTGTTGAGCGACCTTCAAGTGCACCCTCTAATTCGTCTACTCTTTCAATTTCTGGGATTTCTACGAATTCGTGCTTCTTCGCCATAGAAATCACAGCGTTCATGAGTTTCTGTGCCTTCGATTCGGATTCTTGCAAAAGCTATGCCAAAAGTAAATATCAACCGCGGTACTAATTCGCCAATGTAATACATACCTCTCGACGAGCTTGCTCGGCCAATCCATAAAATTTGTCTTCAAGCTCTTTGTTTTCCTAAAGACGACCATTACTAACCGGTTTGACACAAATGAAAAGGGGCAGATATCACACACCTTTTGGAAATGAATACTAGCAATGAAAAACAAGCATCGATGCTCTAATTCCAAGAAAGTACGAACTCTTAGTCTAGCAGCTAGTGCCCTGCCCTTCAGACTTTCCTCCTCTTCTTTCTCCAGCTGATCTAGCAACAAACGCTCTTCCTTTTTGGTTTCGTCCGCCTCCTCTGCCTTGGAAGCTGTATTCGCCAGCTCCGCTCTTCGGTCGGCTCGTTTTCGAAAATCCTGTTGCTTTTCGAGTTCTTCCGCCAATTGATTTCGACAGGCACCAAGCACCTTTCGGACACCTTCTAACGCCTCGTACAATAACTCCAGAGCAGGTTCTTGCTCCTTCGCCTGTTCCAATAGTTGCGCCCGTTGAATTTTTGACGTCCAGTATGTCCGCTCATCGGTCAAAACTAGAGACTGTGCATTTTCAAACATCGCCTCCAATACGTCGGTGACGGTTCGCAAAGGTCCGCCACCAAGTGCCCGACGATTGCCGGCTCCAATTTGCGCATGACAGCAAGTCTGACGCAATCGCCCCAGCCAGCTACTCATTTTTGGTAATTCTTCCGAAGGATCCCACTCACCACGAGCAGGAGCACCATCAGGAGTAAAACCACAATCGTCTAAAAACTCCTGGAAAAGATGACGATAATTGTGCTCTTCCACAGTAGTGAACGGAATAGTAAGAACGACGCGACGCTGTGGAGGGAGGGAGATGCTTTCCTTGACCATATCTTTGGTATGCCGCATACTAAATCTGGAGAACAATTCGCAAAATGATACAGGATCTGTACATACGCGGTCCCATATACTAGCCTGCTGACCGCGGATGAATGGGAAAAGCCACAGAAATTGGAGCAGGCCCGCCAAATCAGACAAATCGTTTCGTACAGGAGTTCCCGACACGCCCCACGCGTGAAATCTAGGAATCGTACGAGCAACCTGAGCTGCATTTCCAACACCGTTCTCGACCAACTGCACCTCATCAAGCACAACTCTCCAAAACTCTAGCTGAATCAAAGGACTCCGAAATAATATGTATTTTCGTTCTCGTCTCATATTCCTCTCCGGAAGTTTCTGAGTATAATGTAACTCTCTTGAGATAGTAGAGTACGTTGTCAGCACAACATCATACTGGGCAAGAACATCTGCTGTTACGCGATTCTTCACAATGGACCCACCCAAATATACATAAACGGACAGTGATGGTGCATGTCGCTTCAGTTCCTCAATCCATTGTCGATGGATGCTCCACGGTGTCACAATAAGAGTAGTTTTTGCCTTCGCGACAATATTGCCAGAATATAAATCAACTGCAGGCTCTCCTATCTCACACTCAGGTCTTTGGTTCAATAGAATTAACGCGATGGTTTCTAATGATTTTCCAAGACCCATTTCCTCGGCCAAGAGCGCTTTAGCTCCGGATCTCGCCATGGCAAGCGTGTCTTGCCTTAGCCGATTCTCGTCCCTGCAAACTTGACCCAACTCGGGCGCAATCCAATACTTCTGACCTGAGTCAACAATCTCATCCCAGCCCCAAGGTGGGAATTCAACAGATTCTTCATCAATGTCCACGATAGCATTAGATTCCCGGGAGATAACTTTCCCTTCCTTGAGAAGACACCATCGCACTGCTCGCCGCTGATAGTCTAGAAGAGATGTACGAAGTTCAGCATGTTGTATAAGTGGCGGCGCATCTAGTAGGTTGTGATCACATATCGCTTGATAAAACTGAATCGGCGTCACTTTGGGTCGAGGAATAGCATTTGATTGCCCACTGTTATACAGCTTCGCAAGCTGCTTATTCGGCAGTAGATAATCTATTCGCTCTTGCGTCAACGATGGGAATGCTCGTTTCAACAATTTGCCGAATAGTGGATAAACTGTAATCTCTGCGGCGATTACCGACGGCGAAGCTGATGAGGGCAGTGCAGCACCAAAGTTAATAACCAGTTCGTGATGTTCCGAATAACCGGTGGATAACTTCTCTCCGATATTCGTCTGTATGCATATTACAGGGTGTGGTACAATGAGAGGACTGCCATCAAAAACGACCTTCCTGTTTGACTTTAAGTCATTGAATAACTGCACGTCATCAATGAGGCGCTTAGATCCGGAAATGTTGACCGAGAAGAGTAGGGGTGACTTGGCAACAAGACCCAAAATGTCTAACCGACCCCTATTCACATCTAGCTGAAGTTTGACCGGTACTCGGAATGCCTGGCTGTTCGAATTACAGTCGACGAGAGACTGGCGTATGTCAAATAAAAGTGCCTCGTAACGGTTGATGTCGTCCTTAGGAATTTGATGACCCGGAAATGGCACCCGAATAATATTCCGGAACAACACAACCTGACTTTCGTGCTCCTCTATTCCTGTGTTTATAGTTATCGGTCGCGTACTGGTTCCAGAAATCTGCCCGGAGATATCTATCTCCGCAGCGCCATCATTGTCCAATCGACGCTTCTTCGACGCAGGCTTCACAACATCTGGGAATGCAACTTGCTGGATTGTCCCTGTGAATACCGGTAAGTCAAACAGAGACACTTTCTCTGGGCTAATGATGTATTCCGTTGTATTCATGGGGATGATGTGCAGTGGCCAGGATCCCCCACGAAGCCGCATTAATAATGAGAGCCCATCTCCCAATACTTTAATGGGTAGCGCTAACGTCACAGCAAAAGTAGCCCAGTGACATTTGGTCACTTCAGGTCCCTTTTTGGTAATCCAAGAGCATGGTAATTGACAGCAGCCATACAGGCCAAACTAAGCTATCAGGCTGTCGAGTGATGCTGATTATTGATTATAGACTTCGAATAATTATGGCTTTGATTGTTTTCCGATTAATCATTTGGTCGAAGAACATATCATCGCAATATGCTGCGTTGGGGTTCGCGCTAATGTTTAAAGTTTACAGATACTGGGTCCTCGAATCGTGTCTGTCGAATCACTTCTGTTTCGACAGTGCTTCGCCCTTCATCATCCCATCCATCTCAATAATTGCATCTGCTAGGATCTGATAGATTTACAATTGTTTTCAACAATGGTTACTGTAAACCTCAGAACCAAGTCGCCTAAAGCTAAAATTAGCAAGCTTCCCCCAACTTTGGATGTCGACACGTCAGGAACGGTCAAAGATCTTACAACTGCTATCAGCAAGGCCACACAGTTGGGAGTCGAGCGAATTCGACTGACATTGATCGACAACACCCGTCTAGCTCCGGAAGCTCCCTTGGACAAGTATGATCTGCAGGACAATTCGATAATATATGTCAAAGATCTCGGTAGGTGGTGGTAATGAAGATTTCCAATGACTATGCTAATTTGGTGCAGGTTATCAAATCGGCTGGCAAACGGTTTTCTACATCGAATATGGTGGGCCGCTGTTCATACATCTGATCTTCTACTTCCTACAAAAGCCAATTTATGGCAAGGTATTCGAGCACTCCGCTACCCAGAAAGCCGTCTTCTATATGGTCATGCTACATTTCTTGAAACGTGAGCTCGAAACCATGTTCGTCCATAAGTTTTCGAACGATACGATGCCTCTTTTAAATATATTCAAAAATTCCGGTCACTATTGGATCCTGTCAGGAGTCAGCCTAGGCTATTTCTGCTACGGCCCTGAACCGCGACCGGATTTGCCGGGATACTTGTTCTATGGTCTGATTGCGTTCTGGGTCTATTCCGAAGTTTCAAATTTCATTACGCACCTTATCCTTTCGTCTCTAAGACCAAAGGGCACCAAAACTCGAAAGATCCCAGTCGGTTACGGATTCAATTTGGTTTCGTACCCCAACTACTTCTTTGAGGCCTGTTCGTGGCTGGCAGTCGTCCTGCTAACGCGCAGTTTGGCGGCGACGGTGTTCTTAATAGTTTCAACTGCTACTATGTTCCAGTGGTCGCTGAAGAAGCACAGACAGTACAAGAAAGAGTTTGGCGCGAAGTATCCGAAAAACAGGAAAGCAATGTTTCCTTTTATTGCATAAGGAGAATTCCATAATTTTGAATTAGTGGTGCATGCGTGGTCAATGATATTTGGAAGGCTCGGTCTGCGAGCATCTTCCCGGAGAGTTTGCAGGACCTGCAGTAGAATTGGGAGTTCTAAGGGGACGCAACTGTGATTTGAATGCTGACATGTTGACAACACACAGTGTTCTTGTCAAATAAGTTCTTAATTGTATCCAAGTATATTAAATAGAAGTCTATACATGGGAATATTGTTTTGTAAAGAGTCAGAGTCTGCAATTGCCCCGGGGACGTAAAGGAATAGATAGGGCTTAGGTTCCCAGGGCTGCCGGTTGTGAGCCGCGGGGGTGTATAGAGCAACGCATTCTACAGAAGATTTATTCCAGCAATCTGTTGCCCAAAAAATTCTAATATATTCAAGAATAATTGTAGCATACGAGCTTACATACGGGGTGCCAGCGTTGCATGTTGCCTCCTCTTCAACAATGACTGCTCCTGCGGTTGCGATTTCCGAGGATCTGTCGGAGGACCCTGCATTCATTCAGCAACTCACTGCCATCGCATCGACACAACCATTAAACAAACGCTATGAGACTATGCCATACACTCCTATAGAAGCTGATAGGTCCTCTTCTTCCCAGCCTCCGGGCCCAGGCGGCCAGAAGAAGTTGAATCCCAGTGAAGTAGTGTTCCATGTGCTTCCGTTTAGTTGAGTCATATATTAATTCGATTTCGATTAGGTAAATGATCTCATTCGATCAAAAATTTCCCAGCTTGAGTCTGATGTCTTCCAGGAAGAGGACGAAGAGAAAGCCATTGGTTAGTCTGAATTTTCGCTTCGTGATTCTGCAATTGATAGAAACTTACCAGTTATATAGCACGTGCTTCGCGAAAGGCTAACAAGGAGCTTACGGAGGTTGTGGACAGCCATGAGGACTACCTGGGCAAAATTACGGTCATTCAACAGAAATATAGTGAACTTTTTCAGGAGATGAAGCGCCACGAGCGTGAGCATATAAGGGCAAAGAGACGTGCGGAGCAGCTGCAGAAGGAAAAAGATCAGGCTCGCAGTGAGATGGCGAAGACCCTGTCGGTGAAGGAGAAATTGGAAAATCTTTGCCGTGAGCTGCAGAAGGAGAACAAAAGCATTAAGGTTAGTAATATGCTTTTCAATTTACCAAAAATCGGGTGTGGTTTCTGACTGTCGCAGGAGGAGAGTTATAAGCTCGTTCAAACTGAACAGGTGAAACGGGACGAACTTTCATCAAAGTTCGAATCCAAGATTTGGGAAATCAAATCCAGAATAGAAGATGATCATGCCGAGAAGTTAATACATCAAGCTGAGGAAACTGTCATTAAGGACCGATTGAAGACATTCTTCGAACAATATGAATTGCGTGATGCACAGTTACAGAAACTCCTTCGTTCTAAAGACCTTGAGGTGCAAGTTTACATGGCGAGATATGACCGACAACGAAAGCTCGCGGAATCCGAGACAGCACGGGCGAAGATGCTTCTTAATCAAATCTCAACCTTCACGCAGACTGAAGCTGAGTTGAGATCCCAGCTCAATGTCTATGTTGAAAAGTTCAAACAGGTCGAGGACACGCTAAACAATTCTAACGATCTGTTTCTGACATTCAGGAAAGAAATGGAACAGATGACCAAGAAGACTAAGAAGCTCGAGAAGGAGAACAAGCAACTTACGAAAAAGGCGGAGACCATGAACAAAAATATTTTGGAAATGGCGGAGGAGCGAGCAAAGCAGCAAAAGGATGCCGAGACCACCAAGAAGCGCATGACTAAGCTAGAGAGTCTCTGTCGTGCACTTCAAGCCGAGCGTATTGCGCTAGAAAGCAAGATAGCTGAACTTGAAGGTGGCCTTCATGAGTCGTATGATGACGATGATGCAGATTACGACGAAGAAGAAGAAGAAGAAGAAGAAGAAGAAGAAGATTATGGGGAAGACGAAGAAGATGAAGCTGGGCTAGACGATGTCGGGGAGGAGGATGAAGATGGCGAAGAATCAGCACCTGACATCCTTGACAACGACAACTTCCTTTTCGATATGAAGACCATTGAGCAGACATTGCGACAGTATGAATCTACGAAAGTCAGCGGCAATGAGCCACCTGCACCTGGAAGACAGGAGCGGCTCAAAATGCTGCTAGAGGAGCATAAGCATCAGATGAAGATTGACAGTGTTGATTATATGCATATGCAAGGATGAAATTTCTTGGAATTTGGTATTCCCGTCGTAAATTTGGAAAAAAAATGTAATGGATATTGTATATACGCATCATCATCGTACATAATACATGCATTAAGTCATAAAGTGTACTTCAGGAATTAAGCTTAACAGAAATAGCCAACGTCAAAAGAACACATGTTCCATTATTATTACGAAAACCGTGGCAGCCGATGTTCATCTGACCATCTTCCGGGTCAGGTGTCGTCTGGTTCCTGAGAAGTCCGCCTTCGCTGACTCTTTCCTGAACAGGTTGCCCCAACCCTAGATCTGAGTTTGTGAGCCGCACCCTAGACTGCAAGCCAGATATAGGGTATATATCTATGATTCTGTCGGAGTTGCGACGATAAATGTGTACAATCTATGTAGATATGCAGGAGTAAGATGTGCGAATGCACGAGTCAACCATCAAAAACGCCACATTCTATAACTCGAAAACGGTCGAAGTGGATTCGCGTGGCAACAGAACCTGGTTTTTTTTCTTTTTAAGTTAACTACCTACCTACCAAAAATTCTCACTTTTTATCTTCCCGTAATTCCTTGCCTTTGTTAGCTTCATCGCGAAAGTCTTTCCATTAGGTCCACATCCACAACAATTTTCCTTGTGACGTAAAGACTTGGCTTTCCATATTTTGACAAAATGACGAAAGAAGCTCCTGCTCAGTGTGATCCCCTAGACCTTCGAGTGTCCTCGAAAGTGGCTCTCGAATACGAAGAGGAATACAGCGCTCACAACTATCATCCAATTCCGGTTGTGTTTTCTTCTGCCCAGGGAGCGCATGTATATGATCCAGAGGTAACATGATCCGATATCCCCAATGCTGTGGCATTTGGAGTGGCCGCCAGTCTTAAACCACTGCTAATTACATTGCTCAGGGAAATGATTATTTGGACTTTCTTTCTGCCTATTCGGCTGTGAATCAGGGCCATTGCCATCCGAAAATCATAAAGGCTTTGACCGATCAGGCCCAGAAGCTTACACTCAGCAGCCGTGCATTTTTGAATGACGTATTCCCAAAGTTTGCAAAGTACATTACAGAGGTAACAAATGATTTTACATGTTTAGTTTATTAGGTATTAATACAAGTGTTGTAGTATTTTGGCTACGAAATGGTGTTGCCTATGAACACTGGTGCGGAGGCTGTCGAAACCGGTCTGAAACTCGCCAGAAAGTGGGGATATCTCAAGAAAGGCATTCCAGATGGCCAGGCACTTATTCTTACCGCGGCTGACAACTTCCACGGGCGGACTCTTGGTGTTATTTCTATGTCTACTGATCCTGAGGCTCGAGATAATTACGGTCCCTACTTGCAGAACGTTGGACCCGTAGTCCCCGGCACGAAAAAGTTGATTCGATTCAATCATATCGAAGATCTTGAAGATGCCTTTAATGCAGTTGGAGACAAGGTAGCTGCATTCTTGGTCGAGCCTATTCAAGGTGAGGCTGGCGTGGTTGTGCCCGACGACGATTACCTTCCGAAGGTTGCTGAGCTTTGCAAAAAACACAATATTCTCTTGATCTGTGATGAGATTCAGACTGGCGTTGCCAGAACTGGAAAGATGCTCTGCAGTGAGCATTATGGAGTGAAGGCGGATATCGTACTCCTAGGAAAGGCTATTTCTGGCGGAGTTCTTCCCGTCAGCGCCGTGTTGTCGTCAAAGGAGATCATGCTCTGTATTGAGGCCGGAACTCACGGATCTACTTATGGCGGCAATCCTTTAGCCAGTGCTGTATCCATTGCGGCCCTGGAGGTTATTAGAGAAGAAAATCTAGTCGAAAGAGCGGTAACACTTGGGGAGCGGTTCATTACTACGTTGAAATCCTTGGAGGGCGGTGTCATCAAGGAGGTTCGCGGCAAGGGACTGCTTACTGCCATTGTTATTGACAATGCAAAGGCCAACGGAAGGACGGCCTGGGATCTATGCCTTTTGCTGAAATCCCGAGGTCTACTGGTATGCATTTATTATCTTTGGACGGCCGTCATTTTACTATTAGAATCTCGCTAATGATCACACTAGACCAAACCTACTCATGAAAACATCATCAGACTTGCTCCTCCTTTAGTAATCTCGGAGCAAGATCTCGACAAGGGTGTTGAAATTATCAAGAATGCTGTGCTTGACCTTGGAACTGCCGAGATTAAAGAGTGAAGGTCCCTACTTTGCTATCACGAGTTAAGAGAATGGCTACGAATGTTCCTCGGTCCGATGTATATAGCTATCATATATTTGTCAAGATTGATGATTGTTGAAGTCTTTTCTTATATAGCCTTTTGTGTGTTATTAAATTTTATGAAGCCGAGTCGCTCTTAAAACACAATCCTTGATTTGCTTGATCGAAAAGTTGAGCTCAGATAGTCATGTTGTACATATACAGAAAACCGATGCGGAACCTTCCAATAATATATACTTTGGGTCCGGACTTCAATAAATAAATTATGCTCGAGTTATAAATTCGTAGTCTTACTTCTTGTTGCGGCAAGCCCACGGTCAAAATATGTCGGGGAAGGTCCAAAGACAAAAAAACCCCGCTGCCCCTTTGTTAAGCACCAGAACTGGCGCATTTAAAGTTCGAAACGCGTTCAACTTCCACAGCTAACAACGACAAAAAGAATACTTACGCAACAAAAAGGAGTTACCTCTATCTGTATTATTGGCGAATCAAAGCATCGCGTGGTTCGATTGTGTTGGACCGTATCCATGACCTGTGCAGGAAGATACGCATAAAACGTACGCACTTCGCCAACAATTCGTGGGGACTGGATAGCCGAGGAGCGTGGATCACAATGGGAGACAAATCTATTAGCCAAACCTTTGGAGGAGCGTTCTGGTCAAGTGACTATTATTCCGGTTAGATTGTTTCGTGCGATGTCAATTTCTATCGAAATCCACTAATGCCTCACATAGGTCTGAATGTACTGCAGGGAAAACTGATCCAGGGGCTATACGAGAACGGTCAGATCCTGCAGTTGATGGACCGTTTACGCAATGCCGAAGAGACGTATGGTCGGCAACTAGAAGATGCGGCAAAAGAACTAACTCCGTCGGCAAATGGTTTCGGTCGCGATGAAGGGGGGAGTCTTCGAAGAGCATATGAAGCCTTTGTCAAGCAGATTGTCAAGAACGGGTCCGCACATATCGATATTGCAAGAGACATTCAGACATTGGCAATCAACCCACTTACCGAGTTCGCTATGCAGCACGAACGTAAGGTGCGCGAGTCCGTCAAGCACGCGACCGGCATGGCTGATACCGTGAAGAAACTGGAGAGGGAAGTTCAAAATTTTGCGAGGATGGTTGAGACCAAACGTGCCAATTTAGAAAAGTATAAGAGGGACGAACTCTTCGGTCAAAAGAACGATGAACAGACTGCCATGCGCACTTCGCCATCATATCCAGATGAAAACAAGCCTCCAACTCAGTCGAAGTCGTTAGATCGTGCTTCGACTACTGAGTCGCTGGGGTCAAAAGATGACGATGATTTTGATGAGAACAGCTTTTTTACAATCGCCGGAATTGAGTATAGTAGGGATCATTTGGGAAGTATTCTATCGGTGATGTTGGACAAGATACCACAGTCCGATCATAAAGTTCCCATATTGGGCACATATCACGACACGTCTTCAGGAGCCGATATTGTCGACTGGATTAGAAATAATACCAAAGCCACGACGTTTGCATTGGCTGAAGAGTTTGGTCAAGATCTTATAGAATACGGCTTGGTTCGGCTCGTCGGAAATATTGGCAACATGTTCGCCAACAGCTCAAAAATGCGATATCAATGGCGTAAGAAAGCTTTTGTGCTCGCCGGCAAATTGTCTCCCAAGGCAGCCAAGGAAGGCGTACTGGGCGATAGTCTATTAGGTCTATACAATGCAGCAACTGGCACAAACAATGACGAGCGAGGTCCAGAACGACTCGAACGAGAATTGCAAATGGCAGACGAAAAGTACAAAGCCACAATAAAGCAGCTTGACATAACTCGATGCTATCTCGAAGAGACTTTAATGTCGCATTTTAAGAACATGGAGCGGCATGAATTAGAACGAATCGAATCGATCAAGGCGTATTTGAATGTGTTCTCTGCATGCATGGCGAACAACATCCCAAGAATGAAGGAAATTGCTGATGAATTCGAGTTATATCACGAGACCATCATACCATCGAATGACGTTAAATTTATGATAGCTAGCTACCAAACCGGCTATTTCGTGCCTCAGACGAATGTTTATAGAACGGAATTTATGAGAAACAATTTACAGCAGATGTTCGGAGTCGATTTTATTACACGCTTGGAGGAAGAGCAGCGCGACATCCCCTATATCGTCCCGACCATCCTGAGACATCTAGAGGACGTCTATCCAACGCTCGAGAACGATAAAGTCCGAGGAGATGTGTGGCTACGTCATGTGAGCCTGTCTGAAGTGCACAGGCTTCGCCGTGAAATAAATACGGGAAAGATTTTTGGGCAGGAGGTTCTCACCCGGTACCAGCCTCATGTTGTCGCTAGTGTTTTGAAGCTATATTTGTTAGAGCTCCCTGATTCATTGGTTGAAGGTCGACTGTACGACGGCATTAAAGACTACTACGCTCGTCGGGGTGGAGATATTGATCTCGCGAGCTATCAGAATAATCGCGAGATATTATCGCCTTTAACGAACATTTTGGAAAAGTTGAACGAAAAGAAGTTGAAAACGTTAATTACGTTAACTCTCCACTTTCAACGTTTGGTCCATGTTCTTCGATTGGGTCCACAATACGAGATTGAATTGGCGCAGGAGATGTCTAGACGTATGACTATATCATTTAGATATTTTTGATATTTAGCGTACTAACTCACATTAGTCCTACTACGTCCAAGAGTCCAGTCGCCTGTTACACTCGGCGACTTATATGGTCACCGATTTGTTCTTGATTTAATTCGGAATGGTTCGATTATTTTCAGGACTTTAAAGGCAAATCTCAAAATTAAGAGAGGGGATTCACTGACCGAGCGTGAGAAGCGTTTTAATGTGGTTGCCATAGCTGGCTCTGGTAGCGAACGTGGTGGATCGCCAGCGCCTCAGAGCGACAGTCGAATAGCGTCACCTAACAGCAAACAAGGACAACCGACGTTGAATATAGTGCTGACTCCCGCATCTCGGCGACGGCATTCATCGGCATCCATAAATCCTCCACCGGCGAATAACGCCCAACCACCGGCAGATAACGGACGCACGATCGACACAGGCTCTCCCATTCGCCATGCTGCTGAATTGCCCTCATCGAACTATATCCCAACGATGGTTGTCCCGAACATGTCTACATCGTATGGGGACAATGATTTTGAGCAAACTGGTAGATATGGAGTTGCCGAGAACGAAGCATATTTGCCGGAAACTGTTAGCCAGAGTTTAGGGCATTCTCGTGGCAGAAGTCTAGTCGGCGAGGTAAACCCAGATGCTGATAGCGAAAAGACTGTTATAACGGATGGTGACGATGACACAGCTCGCCGTTTTCAGGGCGTCCAAGTCATCGACCGGCCCATGAGAGATGAATATTAATGGACACCCACTGGATGACAAATTAGAGAATTGCCCTGTTGTTGCTTTGAAGTGCGTGTCGGGGAGTGGTCTAGTTGGTAAATCTAGTTTCTAGTCATTGTTCGTATACATTAATTTGTCTATAGGCTTGGTATTCTTAGACAATGGAATGGGAATTCGTGCATTTTAGCTGATCATATAAACACTCCGGTCTCGTAAGGCATGGTACGAGCTCGTGAATGAGAGAAACTGACTTTCATAGTCGAATATGTAGCAGGTAGAGAGACAGAACCGGCACATCTGGCATGCAGATGAATAATAAGGTGTCTGGATTAGTTGGGGCGACTTTATTGTCTCCATATTTTGCAGTTTTGTGGCCATGTGGCCGATTTTTCGGGTCTGTAATTCTAAAGAACGCCCATAGGAGACATGCGAAATGAATGAATCCTCCTAGTATTCAAAAAATTGAAAATATCGTGCAGTCATCGACGTAACGAGTCCCACGTAGGAAAAGTTGCCTCGCTTCATCTCCGAGACCAGGCGGCGACAATCTATCATGTCTGTAGCCTTCCACTCCAAACGAGAAGGGCCCCACTCACCATCACAGCCGTGATAACACCAAGCGTTGCAACCGCCAGGTACATCACACCCATCTTCGCCTTGCTCTTCGCTTCTTCCTCTGGGAAAATACTCTTAATGAAACACTCAATCTGCTGCAGGCCATGTTAATATCGAGGAATGTGGGTCGCTGGGTTTGTTCTTTCGATGGATTTCCTCGCATATTGCCTGAACACTTCGCAGACACGTTGAAAGTCCAGTGTTGATTCGATGAGGAGCGCCTGGTTCAGGTGATTTGATCGGGATTTAATCCGCCGCGACGCCAACGGCACCAACAGAATTGTCCTAACATGGAGTATGGGTAAGCTCTATACTAACTTGCCTCCCAGCATTTTGCGAACACCATAACTGCTCAATCAGTGATTGAGAGCCCGCCCTAGCGTCTGTACGAACTCTCATTCTGGACGAGGCCTAGGACGAGATGTGAGCGTGACGGTCCGAGGTAATCTAAATAGCTTGCCCCTTCGGGCCCCTGCACTCAATGTCATCACCCCCACCATGGAACTCAACCCCTGCACGGTGAACAGAACATAAGCCTTGCGGGGATGTGGCTGGAGCCCTAACCCCATTTCTGTTGCACTCCATTCGGGAGGTCACAGCTATTTGCTCCTTCCACGTAGATAGCTGTGATTCTATTCCCCATTGCGCACCGATAATGCCTGCTTTTCACTTTCATCATTTCTTGAAATACGGGTCCAATAGCTTGTGGAATGCCTCGGTTCCATTGTCTCTTTGCGGTTCCCTTGTCTCTTCGGAGAATGCGAGATCTACTACAGCACGATGTTCCTGTGAATAGGTTATTGAAGAGTGAAATCGGAAATAACTTAAAATTGAGCCATATGTCGCCATCCACTAGCTCGACGGCCGAGTTATTGAGCACGGGAGATATGCAACATAGTTCAGCTTCAGATATGCTTCCTCGGAGTGGTAGGGACTCATCGTCTGATTATGAAAAAGCTCTTTTCCTTTTGAAGAATAATCCCCCGGAACAGCGATTAGGACTTCCCATGCCATATTCTCAGTATTTGCAGCTAGAGGGTAGCTGGGCCAAATTTAAATCAGAGAATAATATTTCGGAGGAAATAAGGTTTCCGGTCACGATTGTCATACGAATTTGCTGTCAGATTGCTAACAACTCCATATTATTTTAGGTACCCAAGCTTGTCATACGACAGTCTAAAGCAGATCGCGAATGTGGTTACTACCCAAAGTGCCCTCCATGGATATACAAGCGCTGCACTGAGGGAAATCATCAATCATCGCTTCTGGCGTTAAGGAATACATTTCTATTCACGACCCTAGAGCACCTCTCCGCATTGGTAACTATGGATCTGCCCGCATGAAGGAACCAAGTCCTTCCGGTTCGTCTTCGAAAGAACCAGATGAATCCTTTACTTATTGGCGACCCGGTTTCAAACCACAGTTGCAGGTAGCCATTGAATGTGGAGTTAGTGAGAACTACAACGCTCTCTGCCGTGATAAGGATCTGTGGATTCAACATATGGGTGCGAAAGCCGTGATGTTGATATGCCTGAACGAAAAGCCACATTACAAAAAACCTCTTACTGAATATAATGTCGAAGATAAAGTTGCCGAGATGGGAAAATTGGAGCAATATGTGGCTGAAGCCATGGAAAAAAATTTGGCGCAAGGCAATTACGGTCCGATCGAATACCGTGGTCATATTTGGCTTGGGAAACTGGACGAGCTATTCGTTGAAGTTTGGAGAGCGGAGCAACAAAATCCAGTTAGAATGGTGAGCTATAAGCAAGAGTAGCTTTGATTTCTTAGTATTCACATTCTTGGCAATTTAGTGGCTGATTAGAAATGGACATCCCAACGCTCTCCCGACGCACACAGAGCTTAAGATAAGTGATTATTTTTCCCGAAACTGAGTGGGCTGCCAGCAAAATACCCGATAGTAATGTTCGACTCCACGGTGGTCGTGATCTGTTGCTGGCACTAGTGCCGGCCATGCAATCAACCGCAAGTACAAGGTTTGATAGCTTCCGGGGTTAACGACAGACCTGAGCTGCATTCCGACTTAAGTATTTACCTTGCTTTCTATATGAATGTCAAGAATATTGTATGACCTTCAGAGCCTGCATACATACTATCTACATTAGGCGTATACAGTTGTCATTGTAGCACACTGCGTCGCAAATCGCAAACTTCCCGCTTACCATCCTGAGATTAAAGCAACTACTTCTCAATATTCCCTCCTCCTTGCTCCTCACAACAGCTCTGACTAAAGAAGATATCAGGGCATCCGTTCGGCAGTCCGAGGGATCTTTTCATGTGCGTGATACCTTGGAGGTGAACGTATGTCTGGTTAACACCGGTCGCCGAATCGGGTGACGAAACATCGAAGTAGTTTATACCGAAACCATTGTCATCAAAAAATCTCGCCGTGCCGGCTACCACATAAATGGTAAACGAGTTGTCGGTTGGGTAGATATTTTTCGTCTCATGACGATGACCGACGAGAATATGATGAACGTTGTATTGCTTAATCAAGTCCAAGTATTTACCTCTGACTCTATTTGGGAAAGTCCAATAGGAGTCAGGTTCGTCCTCCGTAAACTCAAACGGAAGATGGTGGTGTGATACAATAATTTGCTCTCTCTGCTCGGCGGCGTACACCAGTTCACGTTCGAACCAGCTCCACTCCTGCCGGGTATAATTCTCGAACTCAGTCAAGTTGCTGATCAAGGTTATGGAGTTCGCCATGATAAATCGATAGCCATTGTGCGAGAATGCACCGTGGACGCTGACGTTATAGTCTACCGAAAACTGCATAGGCAACATCGCTGATGTCGTGGTTGCCGGGCAACAGATGGATTGTCGGTTCGAATTCGGGGTATGTTTCCTGGAATGCTTGTATTTCATAACTGAATCTGGAAGGCAATCAGAATCTGTAAGGTTCAAATATTTATGCTCCAAACCTATCATTGGTCAAATCTCCAACCGCAATACAGAAATCAAAGTTCCCCTGGGCATTTACTTGCTGAGCGGCCATGTGCATTCTGTAGGTATCATTTTGCCACCCATCTAAGCCAAAGCCGATTTGTATGTCACCAAGCTGACAGAAACGAAAAGGCTCGAATTTGCCCTGGTCTCCCACAGCCAATACTAATCCAGTCAGCCAAATTGTTAGAGATTACTGAAGTACGTATGTACCCGTCCGAAAACATGCGACAATTCCAAGAGCAATAGCTAATCGGTTCATGGCGAATAAATTTGGATTATATCTGCTAGGCGAAAACGAATAATGGACGGTGCCCATGACATTTTATGCCTTGCATTCTAAGCACAGACAATTTAACTTAGTCTAATTCGAGGCATTTGTACATTGAGCACCCCAACCATATGATTCTAATGATTGGATATTAATATTCCAACTCCAGGCCGCGGATTACTCCTTTGAGGTACCCGACTGACTCCGGTCGGCCAATAGTCGAGTCTTCTCGCTCCTTGAATCCATCTAATGAAATATCGCTATAAGAGCACTTGCCAATGGGAGCTCATGTTGACAACCACGTTGTCGGTGCGGGTATGTCCATATTATCCCACGGAAATGGCTGCGCTATGACACCTCCCAGGCGAACGAAGAGAACACTGATAGACACCGCCTGCGAATATAGACGGGAGAACTTGCATTGAGCAGCGCAAAGGAGAGCACAGGTTTCCATTGAAGCATGGCACCTGATGTTAGACGTCATTACACTTAGCCGGTGTGCAACTTTAAGCGCGGGGTGCGTGCAGTCAGTGATGTATTAACTACTGAGTATGGTTTCCCTTCCCTCCTCTTATCGCTGCATATGAATGGCATCTCCCGGGCAGCCAACGAAAAATTCCACATCGTATGATAGGCGGTAGGGCAAGTAGCCCTACTCACTCGCAGAAGAGATAATCGCCCGGAGAATCTGATGCAGGGTAATATTAAAACGTCGATATTATAGTTAGCCGAAGGGGCTTGCATCGCGCCGCCGCGCCGTTCGTTAAGTTAAATTGCTGCATGGTCGATCCTTCTGCATTTATTTTGTCCTTCAAGCTCAATCGTCTTGTTGCTTCGCTTTGAACGTTGGAGTCCGGTCCGTATCCACATATGCTAGGGTACAGACAAACAGACTTGTTTGTGATCGCTGCTTAGCGGCTGCACTGATTTCAGTCCAATTGCCTATGCAAACAATTCGTAGATGTGGACACTGAGGTTAGGGCTTCTCAAAGTATTCGGTTATTCGCATTCGAGTTTTGATACTCGTATTGGACTAGGTAACGGAGGCGTATTCGATTCGTAATTAGTTATATCGATCATGCGTTGGATAGCATGGCCGACCACGATATTGTCGCCTACTTAGATGATATTTTAATTTTATGCGCCAGTCTCGAGCAGGTTTAGCAGCCCACCCGACGATGCTGACGAAGCTCGGGTCTCTGTCGAACCGAAGAAATGTGAGTTCCACACCCAAGAGGTTACGTTCTTGGGCTTCAAAATCAAGCCCACTGGGATTTCAATGGAAGGTGATCTCGTCCAAACCATTCAGCACTGGCACGTTCCCAAACGACTCAAAGACGTACAACTTTCATCGGAACTACCGGATTCTATCGGCGATTTGTCCCACGCTACTCGGACGAAGAAACCGAACCAAACGCAAAGTGTTCAGGGTTTCAGTTACTTCCATAGGATACAGAAACGGTGGCTTTTGCCTCGCAGTCTGCGGCTCATTACTATGGGACTTCGCTCCTACGCTCCTGATTCAGGCCCCAGAAACGCAGGTTGCATCTATAGGTGAAGCAAAACTAAGAATAAGGCAAGACTAAACTAAGAATAAACGAGACTAAAATAGTCAAGACTAAAATAATCTATGGCTAATGAGGAGCGGGGGAACTTGGGACGACGATTTTGCCAAGAGCAGGGACTGTCACTCGGGGGAACCGTTGGTGCGGCTCACGCGGCTGTCAGGGTTACTTTGTGCAATTCATCCGAATGCATAGTTAAGCGCATTTTCAGACCCTGGTCCCCTCAAAACCACGTCTTCCCCATCTACCCCTTGACTGTACGTGTTCTGCACTAAGGGGCAAATAGAATGCCCTAAGAACGGACGAATGGCCTAAAAACGTGCTATTGCAGGGTCTGACTAGGTGGCGTGCTGTCTCGAAATTTATGACTGGTTTACTAGCCTCCTTCACATATTGCGTTTTGCGGCCGCTATAATATGGTATGGTTAAACTTTTTAATTCTGCACCCATGAATAACCTCCGTCCTGTGCCTCAAACATTTCTCAATAATGCTAATTCACGCAGATCAGTAACCTATTTTTGGCGCCCGCCTGCCGCCGGAGAGGGACCAACTAGAATCACTATGTGGAGAGCACGGCTACTTAAGCGGGTGTATTTGTATAGTTTCGTAGTTCGCTGCAGATTATAGAAACCCGGATCAGTCTTTAACTTGCAAGATCTGATTCGAACCTCGATATTCTCTCTTTTGTGACTAAAATGGATACCACTTCACTCCTTACGATATTCTTGGCACTCCTGTCCTCAACGCCAAATACCGTGGCTGATCCCATCGACACCCTCTGCGGTCAATCTCAGACGGCTTCCACTTCGGTCTTCACTCTGAACAACTATTCGTAGGGTGAATCAGCTGGATCGGGCTGGTGATGCACTTATCTTGACTACCACGGTGGGAACACCATCTCGTGGCAGACGGAGTGGACGTGGTCCGGAGTCAGTTCGAGTGTGAAAAGCTACTCCAATGCGGGCATCAATATCGGCGTCACGCAGTCGAACTCCACTACAAGCATGCCGTCGACAGTTTGAGCTGAAAGTATTTCGATATCTCCCACGATGCTTTTGATTCCTCAGTCCCTTCCACTACTGCAACCCACGATTTCGCAGTCATGGTCTGGCTTGCACAGCTTGAAGATGCGCAGCCCATTGGATACGGCACTTCCATTGCCATCCCCGACCATCTGCGGCATCACCTGGAATCTCTACGAGGGCACCAACGACTGGACTATCTTCAGCTTCGTCGCCACCAGCCAGCTGAATGATTTCTCGGGTGATGTCAATGCCTCCTTCACCTATCTCGTCGACAACCAGGGCTTGGCCCGCAAGTTACTACTTGGAGACGCTTCAAGCCGGAACGGAGGCCTTCACCGGGTTGGATGCCTGGTTAACGGTCAGCCCGTATACGCACCCTGTGGATACAGATTGCGTCTACATTTTTAGTTATAATTGAAGTTTCCCTTTTATTCCCTGCGAATTTGTTGCATTTGAAAAATGGTTCTTCCAAATGTGCTGCTGTCGTATGGTGAGTTCACCTTGTTCTGTATTCTCTACAGATGCGCTCTCAGATTGCGCATACTACCAAGGAAGACTTTCTTGCGGTGTTCTATGTGTTGTAGAAGATATGTAGAGGATAGCCAATGATCGGTTGGGTGCTAGCACGTTTGGTGCATGGGCCACTGGCTGGCAATGGATAAATGGAGTGGAAAGGTCCTGTAGTAGGGGTCTGATTTTAATACAGTGGATATAAGTGACTCCTGTTTATAACACTTGAACCCAGATGTCAGGGGCATATCAGTGACTAAAATGGCACATATCAACGATGTAAAGCACAATTGATGTCTCAGATATATTCAACAATAGTGAATCTGAAAGTGGAAAGCATTGGTACAGGTACCAATACAGTCGCCAACTTGTAGGGGGCACTTTCAGTGTATCGAAAATGTGTCGCTGCACACTCAACGTGACCTTGTGCCGGGGGAGTAACATTTACGTGATTCGTGGTGGAAAGTGCTGAGGAAATAAAGTCACTAGCCCAGCCGTACTTTGTCAGAGCCCTTGACACTCACAATGGAAGTATTGGCCCACACTGAAACGCAAGACAAATATAACAATATGTGAGGTTGGCCAAGGACCGGGAAATGCGTTTCCGACTAGTGAAAACAAGATTTTCAACATCGGCAAGTTTCAGTCCTGGCAATTTTGGGAATTGAAGTATATTCAATCATACTGACTTTGATCGCTCCTGTTCCCTAAAACGCTTACACCGGAGTTGAATGAACAATTTGACTCCTTCAAGCAATTGTTCATTATTGCTTAAGTGCTCAAACATTTTATATCTTTTTGTTGACCGATTTACCAAGATGAGCCATTTTATTCCTACTAATACCGATGTTACCGCACTAAATGCTTCCGGTCTGACAGCTGCAGCAAAGCTTAGGGGAGTCATTGATTGAACTTGTTTTATATTGAAGGAGTAATTGTTGTATTAACAAGATTCTCAAACATAGTGCTAACATGCCATCTTCACAAAAAGTATCTCCTATAGAGATAGATTTACACCATAGCCTGCGCTGTGCCATGGTCACCACTCAGATATACTTGTTCACTGTGTCGTTGACGAACTGGTTGGCAGAATCACTCAATCCCTGGGGCAGATATTGATCAACTTGCTTGTCAACCAATCCATCAACAAAGTTGTTTCCACCATTGTTTTGGTTGTTTTGGTTGTTATTCCCACTGTTTCCGAGGAAGCCTGCATACCAACATCAGCAGTTTTCTCTACAAGGGTAAGCGAATAGCTGCATTACTCACCTTCGGCTTTGCTCAGCAATCCTCCGAAACCACTACCAGTGGAGTCACTGTTTCCACTGTATCCACCGGTCTGATACTGGTTATTGTTGTCGTACGAGTTGGCATTGTCTGAGCTACCCCCAAAGTTATTCTGGTTTCGGTCGCTAAAATCAGAGTTGTCTCCTTGACCGTAACCACTGTCCTGGTTGCGGCCCCCAAAGTTCGAGTCATTGTTACCGCCGAAGCCGGATTGATCTTGGTTGCCAGAGTTGTTTCCCTGGCTATAACCGCCGTCTTGGTTGCCGCCGAATCCAGAGTTGTTTCCCTGGCCATAACCGCTGTCTTGGTTGCCTCCAAAGCCAGACGACGAGTTGTTGTCGTTGTAACCCCTGTCGAAACCAGAGTTACCACCCTGGTAGTCGCTGTAGCCACTGTTACCGTAGCTATCCCGATTGTTGTAGTCGCTCATGATGAAGGTTGATTGCCTTGGTTGGGATCAAAAGCGATGGATAAAACTTGGCTTGGGAATAAAATGTGACTGACGGGAAAATAACTTGTGAGAGCGATGGCGAATAATATAACAGCCCTTTTGGCTCGTTCCTGTCTGTGGCTTGACGTATCCCCTCGTTCAGCCGCCGGATGACGACATAGAAACATCTCTCAATGGCTTTTTGTGTGGCGCTTTTTGTCCGCCCGACCCTCAGCGCGAATAGATTGAGTAACTCATACGTTTTCTTTAGCAATCAGTAGTTACGCCTGAAAATCGCTTTTTTAACTCGTTATACACAAGTGTCATCGGGAGGAATCGCGATCAGGTGATGATTGGTCACATCGGATGTGCCAAGATTCGAATATGCTCCCACTCTGCGGTTCAGGGTCAATCGAGTTTAATATAGGTGTATTAATTGACTATCACATGTCCTGACGATTACAGCTCGCCATGCCAGCCTAACGATCGAAGCATGGAGACTAGCTGTTGATGAAGATCGGCATGGCCGTCCTCAGGGGGATCGAACTTTCGGATCTCTCGTGATGATCACTGTTGTCCCCAACCATATCAGTTGACACGAACGACTAAGGCAGTCGCACGCGAATGGCTCAATTAACTCTTGTATAGTTGGCACGTACCTGAATGAAGACTTCAGAGATCTAACAATCTGGTGTCGGTGGACAGCCACGTGAACAGCCCCTTGCATGGTCCGGGCGCATCAGCTGACGTCATTTTGATCGATGGTGCTAATTAGTAGTCTGGTATATCCTGCACACACTATCTCAACCGCTTGCAAGCGGCGAGCGGACCCACCCGCTCCAGCATCCGACTACGAGGGTGTCAAGTGCGTGTGCGCTCCCCTTGATGGCGTCTGGAGTGGGTGTTCACTATCATCTCTGCCGACCGCAGTCCCTTCCGAATGAACTCAGACATAGAAGGCTGTTGCGATTAAAGATAAGATTCTGGCATGCCTGGCGGTCACTGGCGTTTCATTCCTCGTATCCCTACTATCGAAACACGTATGCCACTCATATTTAACACATTGATAACTATGCCGCCCTTCCAATTTGACAGTAGAAGCTCAACGGGTACCACGAAATAACACCTAAGCAGCTTTAGCTAGTATAAAGAATGACTGATTCTATTTATCCCCTTCAACCTTACAAAGTTCTTGACCGGACGGTTGTAATGCCCTGCTACATCTGCAACGACCTTTGCGCCAATACAAGCTTCTGGACAAACATCTGCATATAAGATCCCCTCACCAGGAGGCAGCGGTCCCGTCTACAATCTTACTATCCGGCCCAATGATGGTAGCCCCAAGATTTTCGCGCTCACCAATCAGCCGTTTTCGGTCCTCCTCGTTACGTTGGTAGTGCCCGATAGTCTCATCGTCATCGATTGAGACCGAGTTCATGAGATAGCATCTATGCAGTCGGCGAACCCCTTCGCACAGGACAGGATGCTGATATGAGCCGCATCATAATGAAAGCCTAAATTATGACAGACAAGCTGACACGTTTGTCGTTACATCAACTGTGTATATCTGCCACCCCCCAATTAGCATTTTGCTCATTTCACGCATGGCGGTATTATCAAGGGAGCATACATAGTCGTTATTTACTCTTTCTTTTGTTTTGTCCAGAACCTTTAGGTCATACTAGCAGCTGAATAATTTCGGTAGATAGCCATATGTGCTGTACTGAACTATGTCTCGTCACAAGAAGTCCAGAAATGGGTGCCTCGAATGCAAAAGACGGCACATGAGGGTACTCAACTCTTGAACCTCAGGACTGACTGGTTCCTGAAGTGCGACAAAAGTCACCCTACATGCGTCAACTGTGACGCTGCACAGATACGGTGTTCATTTCTCGACAGAGACTCGCCTTACATAGTGCGAGCCTTTTACCATGACCATTTACATGTAGCAGTATCGGGCACTGTCTCGACCGCTGCTTCAACATCGGCCCCAACACCATGGCCCGACCATACCATGAGCAACCGGGAAACGCCTGATCCTTGCAACGTAAACATGACTCATCTCGGGCTCTTCAACAATCTTTTCAGCAAAGATTTTCGATCTTTCGAGGACTCAGGGCAACCAGACGTCATGCCAACCTCCATCTACGTAAAACATGCTCTTACCACACCGTACCTGATGCATCAAATGCTCGCCGGGTCAGCGTTGCAGCTAAGCGTGAGAACCACGGAGTCTCGTAACTTTTACCGCGCATATGCCACAGGCTTACAAAGCCGTGCTCTATCAACGAAAGCAACCCGGTCCTGGAAGTGACTCCGGCCAATTGCGTTCACATGTTCCTATTCTCGTCCTC
Source organism: Lipomyces sp. NRRL Y-11553 (assembly GCA_003705905.2). Classification (NCBI taxonomy): domain Eukaryota; kingdom Fungi; phylum Ascomycota; class Lipomycetes; order Lipomycetales; family Lipomycetaceae; genus Lipomyces; species Lipomyces sp. NRRL Y-11553. The sequence continues at coordinate 176,001 of PPJW02000012.1, read as the reverse complement.
GGTTGGTGTCCATATACTGTGCGACACATTGCATTATCAACGAGACAGTCTTGAAGGGTTCATCGATAGTTTCACACATGGTCTAGATGTTTATCGTGGTGTGCTGGCCGTCGTCGACAAGTGTTGGCATCTGCTAGGCGAGACGGAGCTGGGACGTAGTCTTAAAATGTCTCAAGTCCTCATGCAGGCGACGGATGTGAGTGGATCGGAATGTGCTGCACTCTGGGATCTAATAACAGTTGCAGATATAAGCCCATCCTCGTGAAAGGCGTATCGAGAGTCAGTTTTGCATCTTCAGCAGGTTTTCGATGTGCAGCGTGGAAACAAAGCTCGAGTGCCTGTGTTATTCAAATGGCCGATACTTGTTTCACCAGACTACGTAGATTCGGCAGGTGGAAGCCCTTATAATCCTCGCGCACTATGCTGTGCTATTGCATCGTGGCCGCGATTTGTGGCTGGTCGGTGATGCTGGTCGCTTCCTAATTGAGTCCATTTGTGGAAACCTGGGCTCCAACTGTCAGGAATGGTTGAAGTTTCCAAAAGCAGCTCTTCGAGAGGACTTGACCCATTGAAAGCCAGAGCTTTCGCATCATTGCCATTTGCTGGGTCCAAAGCCTTTGTTTGCTTGATAAATTGTCTTGGAACTTTGACATGTAACAATACGGCAGGGATTACGACAAGGAGGAATCGACGTGTGGTTTTCGAATGCCAGGAATTAGTCTTTCGATGGAGAGCAGTTGAGATCAAGTCGTAAATGCCCGAATTCATATATATCGACGCTGGAACTGCGAAGGTCGTCCAAGTATCTGTAGACAGAACGTAGGTGACGTCTCTTGTCAAAAACAGAGAAATTGTAATTGTCAACAGCTTAAATCATTGCCAGGTCCACAGACATCTCTAATGATAATATACGAGGTGAACCCTTTTTGGCTTGATCCCGAGGTCGATCGAGCCGGGTGCCTCTCTTGATACGTTGGAAATTTCGCTGATCAACCCACTACAGGCGTAGAGCATCTTCAATCCTTGTCTCCAAGGGACATTTGGCCTCAACTCGGACTCCTTGGCAACTTCTCTCCGCATCCTCATGTAAAATAATAACGCAGAAGCAACGAAGAATCCAAAACCGACCACCTGGATAAACAGGCCCACGATGACTATATATTTCCCCTATTCTTGAGTATTCGCATATATCGTGAACCCACCACCGATGCCCTGCACGCTTAGCGCAAGGAGATCGCATGAAATAAATAGCTTGCTCATCCAGGAAGGGCGGAAGATGGAGAAGCGCTCGCCGTAGACGCCCGAGCACCATGTAGATGGAGGCAGCATAGAAGACTGGCGCGAGGAGGATGAAACTGCTTTGAACTGCGTAGGGGCCAATCTGATCGGTGTGGTAGTGCGCAAATACGCGTGCGGGGTAGCCGATCATTTGAACTGCGTAAGAGGAGGCGGTTAGCAAGATTAAATGCATGTTTCCAGGTAAATCAAATTTTGTTGCCGGATCGCTGGCCGGGGTAGAGCAGAGACAACGTACACAATCCACCAACCGCAAAGGCACTGCAGAACCACGACCGCGTATTTACCATGCGCCAGCAGTTGGCGCTGGTAACGCCAGTGAATAACACGATGAATATGATTGCAGCCGGAATTGAAGGAAGGTATTTCCAGATGTAGATATCTGTTCCATCAACAGGCTCGAGTTTGACCATGATGTGTTTGCCCTGATGTGGCAGACAAACGGTGGTCGAAGTAGGACTTCGAGACTTACAGCCTATCCAGATTGACTGCTCGAGGGGACAAATATCTCACTGAGAGTCAGATTACCAGCTGCTTTAGTCGAGAGAAACAGAGAGCATATATGTAGGTGTGACCGCGCACCGAAGAACTTACGTGGAAAGCACCCTCAATCAACAGATCAACGACTGACATGATACGGTAAAGTCTATACATAGCAAGTAAAGCTTAATTTAGAAAAATCGATCCTTAATCAACATCTCACACAATCTAGTGTACATGTAAGCACTAGTTTTGGGTTTAGTGTACACGTACACTAACAAGGTGGATCTGGCGATGTTCTGAGAGGGTGGGGTATTGACATTTACGTTTCTATTGTCGATGGCACTTACCAAGGAGGTAAGTCATAAAGACCAAGCCACCTTCCTCTATTAACAATAAAAAAGGTGGGCATAGCAAGTAAAGCCTAATTTAGAGTATCCATTCTTAATCAACATCCCACACAATTAATCAGAACCTACGGTAAGGCTTAGGCTATGCGATTGATTACTAGATAGCTATCTGGAAATTATACTATCGACAAGGAAAAGGAAAAGAGTAAGGAGGGAAGGAGGGAAGACGAGCAAATAGAAAGTACTCCTTGCCAGGTAATATTTCGCGACTAAGTTAAGAGATGAGATTAGAAAAACAGAATGTGCGTTCAGGGGTAGAACTAGTGTACACGTATACGGCAGTTTTGGGTTTAGCGTACACGTACACCAACAACCCGGTTCCGCTGAGGCTGACAGTTGCCAAATTTTGGCTCGCCCTAGCCCTTGCAGCCAGGCCCGATACTGTACTGACAATCTCAACACGAGAGCTCACACACGCACTCCTCCCATACTAAAGTTCGCTGTGCCCTAAACGACACCATCAAATACAGTACAAGTCCCTCTTTTGTCACAATGAGTAGCAAGACAGTCAGTTAATTATACAAGTTACGAGCATATAATATAATTAATTAAACCACTTTTACTTTACGCCCGCTTTCCTGAACAGTCTGCAAACCGCGCGCACGGGCGCGTGTTCCACCTGACCTGAGATAAGCTGTCCTTGTTCAGTTGAACTTTTTACCATCATTGTCGCTATCCCTAGCGAATTCATTTTACCATTTTCAGATCTCAGTAGTTTGCATATAGGATGGGCAATGTACTATACACAATCTGACGCAAATTCTCAAAATAAAGCGCCGACCCACGGTCCGACCTGTGCTGCAGCTTCTCTGAGACCGGCAATTGGCGCGTCAGTGGTTGATAGCCGTCTTGTTTCAGGAAGCGGTCAACACGCGGCGGCGCAAAACATGATACCGTCACGCGTTCACGCGTCAGTTAAGCGTCTCCCTGTTCGGCAATCAAAGCTGGAAACAGCGTCATTCAATTCTCAGAGGTCGGGCCATCAAGCTGTTGGTGTCCAAACCCGTACCCTTGTGAACTACAAAGCCGTCTCCGGACAGGTATCGGCTTTGTTCGAGCGGAGTCGGAGTGAAATCTGCATGGTGATGTCCCAACCTCTTGCTGTGGATTGTGGTTTCGTTTTCTGTATATAGCTAATAGTTAATGGTGGTTCCTTAGTAATGACGATGACAATTTCTTGTGCTTACCCTAAGTACTCCCAATTGTGAAACGATTTCTTTGGGTGTGCAATCTGTCCACCTGCATATGCCCTGAACTATTGATTACAGACATCCACTGGTGTAGTTAATCAGGGCACTCCCACACAGTAGAGTTGGTGCATGCGAGGCTCACACAGTAGTTGCAGCCAAGTCTAAATTCTTTGAGCTTGCTGTAGTGCCTGATGACATAACTCTTAAGTTTACACAAACGAATTAATCTCGATTCTATGGCACAGGTGTATAATTCTGCCAGTATGCGGAAAGTGTTTAGATGTTGGTGCTATGGCACATGTGTATACACAAATGTAAAAGCGTTGAGCGTACAAGGCTAAACCTTTTGTGAACTGATAAAATGAGTGCCGGGAATTCAAGGGTTCAGGGTTCCAATCGGTTCCTACAGCTTAAAATTCTGCAGTTGTCTACTAACTTTTGTTCCACACACTACTTTCACAACTTAAGTATCCTGCGCATTGCATATTCACAAATCCCTGGCCTGTTGCTGTCAGTGCTGATCACGCACAGTTCATATAGAGAGCCGAGCATACGGTGTCAATAATTGCATAGCCACACGAGCAGCTCCGGTTGGCGGACTAAAGATTAGTGAACTGAACATTGATTATGCCTAGTTCTAAGATAACTGCCACTCTTCGGCGTTCTGCGTCCGAAGAGATTCGCTGTACGTGGTCAAACTACATTTAATTCCGGGCTCGGGGGATACTTCAGTTGGCTAACCACGTATACAAGCTAGAATGCCGACTGGCAAGCCGTAAACGGAGATGACTAATGTCCCCCGTCAGCACTACATCGGCCACTCATATTAATTCTCCGTTAATCGGCGATACCAAATTGAGTTTTTGGAGATCGAGTGCGTGACAGAATCTTAAGTCCAAGGTACCGAATGGTAATTGGCTATTCTTCAAGCGGAGTACGTGCATTAGCGTCCTACCCAACGCGTGTTCCTGCGGCTGAAATCCTTTGGGCATACGGTGTGAACGTACAGATGAGATATCAGACAGGCAATCTATTATTTTGTAAACAGTGATGATCTAGTCACACTAAAACGATCTATCTTTTTTATCGCTGTTCATCTCTCTGTGACCTCTAGAAATATTGTCAGGGGACAAAGGGGCTCTGATGAACTATCTCTATACTATCCCTATAAATATACAAAATCTGACAAGAACCTTACTCGACATTCAAAAGCATACCGAACTTCTCGCAGCTCATAAAGGAAAATAATACCGAATCCAGCCATGCAATTATGACAAAGTGATCGCCGACTCGATGATTAATTTGTCCTCGCAGGGTCTGCAAGCTTCTTATAATCGTTCCAGTTATCCAGCTTCAGACTATCCACCATCAGTTGCCGTGTAGAGCCCTTGATATAAGGACTCTGGCCCCTTAGATTACCTTTCCCATTAACCGTCTTTCCAATCTCTACGTTGTCGGAATCTTTAGAGCCACCAACTTTGAATTGAGTGAACGCAGGAGGGGTGAGCGTGTACCCCTTCAAGCGCCCTTCAATGAACAGCCGAGTCATATCCTGATCAACGTCACCGGCTTTCAAATCGCCAATGTAGGACAGAAGAAACAGTAGTCGCGCTGCGCCTTGCCTAGTGATGGCGTATGCAGTATTCTTCTCGGTCGTGTAGGAGGGCGCAAGCATTCGCTTCTTTCCAATTTCGGAATCATTCAAACCAGCCATACGCAATGCGTTCAATATATGTGCAGGACCGCGAACACCCTTCAGGCCGGGAACGTGGGGATCGTCCCAAGTCTGGACAACGTCTTTCAGCTCGGGGTTGCCTCCATGTTTGTATGAACCAACGTACAAGACGTCCCAGTCGAGGCCATACGGCGCGTTCTTGCGCTCGTAGTCCGACTGCGGATTCTGCCGTATTTTTGAATTCTGCATCTGCAATGACAAAGTCTCCATTGTGGCCTTGATATTTGGATCCCAGTCTAGATCATCTTCGAAGATGAGCAAAGTGTCCATGCCGGTCTGAAGAAGATATTGCCATGCATTAGCGTGTGCCCGAAAGCACCCCAAAACAGACGGTTGGATATCTTTCGGAGCACTGTCGGGAATGGCCTTAGGAGGCACGACCGTACCATCCACACCCGGCACCAGTTTCAGACTGATGTCCGTGAACCAAGCCAGCATGTTCATGGCGTCTTGTCGGTCTGTACGGCCAGGCATGGAGATATAAACGATCTCACCGAAGCCGAGAGAAGCATTCCATGCGTGCTTCGCCAAGGCTGCTTGATGCTCCTCAGACAATAGGTCGCTCGGGTGGTCGACTTTGGATGAACGGGAGGCGGCAAAATATGGGACGCAAGCGATGAGGAAGATAATCGCAATGAGTAGGACCGAAAGGCGAGCGGCATGGTATCGGCTCAGATTGAGAACCGTCCACATAGTTAACAACAGCAGGACCAACAATTCCTGTCAATATGACGGAAAAAGCGGAATTAGGGTGACTTGGGATTAAATATATACGAGTGATTGAGCAAAATTAACTACTCATGCAGGTTTCACCCGACACTGTCCCGGCAACAATTTGCATAAGTTTGGAAGTCATAATCCTCGCAAGAATTTTTGGGGGCTAATTCTTGTCTTTGCGGCCATCTTGGGTCAGTCGGGCTTGGGTTCCTCGAAGTTCCCATACTCAGCCACAGGATTGAACATAGACCCAGCTGTTGGCAAGAGACGTTAGTGACCATACTCGCGATGCCTCTTTGGTGCTAGCTTAAGGATACCGCCGTACATCTAACAAAATCCACGATTTATTGCCCTAGGTCCACAATATCTGACATTGGCTTGCGAATATGCGCATCCTGATTACATACCAACCGCATGTGGTAGGTTTTATAATGCTATACTCGTGTGTTGTTGGCCTATTTTGGATTCTAGAGCTCTGAGGACAGAGGGCCTTAATTATCGAGAATGGCTCGCTTTCAACTCTTTATCACCAGTCGACTCGTTGTCCATCACTTGTAACTCGCCAATGGTAAAGGAAATGAGGTGAATGGAAAAAAAATGGTAACTGCTCGACGGAAAGTACCGTCCACTTTATGGTTTAGGGGTATCCTGTCACGTCAAATACTTTGGGGTCCGTGACCCGCAGATCGGAGCCAATTTTTATGCTTGGCCCGAAGTCAAATGTTGTCGTCGTACCTACCAGCCACTAAATTGAACTCTCGAAAAATTAATTTGTTGGCACACCTGAAGTGAAGTAGCAAGACAAACATTGGCAGCCTGGTGCGAACAGAAACAGTTTTAGACACTCGGGCGTCGCCGTCCAGAACGTAAATCAATAGAGGGTAATTTCAGCGATAGGGCGCGTGCCCCTCTCTATGGCATTACATTTTTGCCTGTCCGTCACAGTCCGGCAGAGCCATTACAGTTACATCGCATAATTTGCAGAGTCAAATGATCCACACTTCTTCTCGTATTGTCCAGTGGCTTTTGTAGTCTGGGCAATTGTGCCCTACATCTTACACCTGAGGATTCTGACTGACAGAACGCCCTAACGAGTTTAGCTTTAATTGATTTCTGCTCCAAATAAAGCTTAGTGAACATGCCACACTCATGCGGAGTTGCACGCACTTCTTAGCCCCGTCGGCGTCGCCCCTCCGAATTATATCTTCGTTTAATGCCTAGATATTTTCTAGTTCCGGATGCACTCAATTACACCACAAGCTAGAATTAGATTCGATATCCCTTAGTTCTATTGTGGTGGCCTCGACACAGGACACACATTAAGCAGCAAAATTACAACAAGCCAGTTCCATCGATACCGAAGCAGTTCGTGCATCCTCTACTGCTTCTATTGTTTTGTTCTTTTGTCGCCGGGGTGGTGAAGCAAAGATTGGACCAATGCAGTCGCATTTTTACAAAGTTCTAGCTAAGAACCTGTTAGCAGCCACAGTAGTTGGCGCTCTTTTCTTAACTCTGCAATTGAGCAGTAGATTAACGACCAGTGAAACTGAGGAATCCGCAGAATATCCCGCGGATAGTACGTATGGAAATAAACTTATATCGTCAAAAAATTCATATGAATGCATAAATCCATACGCTCAGCCTGGGTTCATATGGATGGAGACTAGGACTACAATCGACAACACAACTTGGGTCCCATTCTATGGTGGATTATTGGACAAGCAATTCTCACAACTTTGGGACACAAAACGCGTACCAGTGGATAAAGTCGTCAATGGCACAAGATATTTTCCAAACAGTTTTCCGCCAAATGATTTATTCAAAAATGCGCCAACGCAATGGTTCCAACTGCTGCTTAAATATAAGAATGCGGCTGATGCAGCCTCTGCTGAGGAGGGACCAGGTCGAAAAGCGGAATCTGTTAAGGCGTTACGAGAACTGGAGAAAAAGCTGTATTGGCTAAAAAACCGGAGTTTGCTTGTGGTTGGTGATTCAGTGGACGGGTCGCTTGTTACTCACCTTTGCAATTCGCTCGAAGCGCCTCTGGAATATGGATCAACAAACGCCTCGAACGAGACATCGATCGCGACTTGCAATATCAAAGAATGGAAGTTGAGAATAACTCATTGGCAGCTTGGTTGCGTGGGCCACCGTTGTAGGGCTGGGGAAACGATAGAGTCAATAGACCAAAAATGGGATCGATATTTCATCCCAAATTCTGGCAGTGTCATGGGACAAAGCGACCCAGCCCCAGACCTGGTTATATTCCAGTTGGGACTTTGGGGAGTGAATTTTTTTGGCGATCAACAGAGGAAATATGTGAACGGGAAGGAAATAGACCATTCCCGAACTCTCAACATTAGGGAATTGGCTGTGTACACGCGACTACTTCGCCACATTATTTCTAAATTGCGTGATATCTACGGATATCACACACCAATTTTGTATCGTACTGTCGCGCTTAAAAATACAGAGGAGCAAGATGCGACGGCCTTGACCCTCGACAGTGCGGCTAGATATGCGTGCCGGGAACTTGACGTCGAGATTATGGATTTTGGCTGGCTGGTTAGAGGATATTATTCATTTTATAGTGACGACGTGAATATTGATAAAGGTCCGCTGAGTACATTGTGGGTAAATATGGTATTTTGGTACTTGTTCAGAACTCAAGGTGGTGTAGAAGTGCGTGGGGATCTGGTCAGAACAGCCGACATGGATATGACTACTTCCGATGCTTGGAATATGTGTCACGATACATTTATGAAGGATTTAAAGATCAGAAGCTAAAGGTTATCCGATAGCGTTAACTTAATAAATTGAATTCACTTCACGTGGCTTGAACGCCACTTAACGGAGAATTAAAACTTGTGTACTTCCGTAATCCGTAAGAGCAAGGATGCTTATTACCTGCAAGATTTCGTTCGTTCAATGAAATGACGATCAGTGAATCGTATAAAACTAAACCTCGTTTTTTGTGAGGAGCACTTTTTGGGTTTAATGAAAGGTGTAGCTTTAGTAAATTGAGGGTGTAGGTTTATATTTTTATGAAAAGATTCGCCTTAGCAGATGTCCAAGGCATAATTGCAATAACTTCAGCACGCTAGTTGGCTTGACAAAATAATCACAGATCCTAGAGTTGACCGGGAAGTCTGAAGCGATTGGCATGCCTTGTGACTATGACACTCAAAGCCACATCTCGAGATCCATAATACTTGGAGACTTTATTGCATGATGGTTTGCCAGGACGGGACAAGTAGACAATAAATAGACAGGAGATAATTCTAAATTATGGCTGACTGGGTCAATTTCTATCGTAATGAAGTTCAAGGAAGTCCAAGTATTCTTACTAGAACGGCTGGGGGTTTCTGCAGATTTTACACTAAATGCCTCACAGTATCGGCTCCATAATACTGCTATCGCAGTGCTTCTCACAAATGTTCGTTACTGATCAACAGAGCATTTTGTTAAATCCGCGATATATCGGTCAGTTACTCTTATGTGCCGTTGCAATTCCGTCAATGCGAAATCAAAATCGTATCTCATATTCGCACGCATTGCTTTGCTCCACTTGTCGAAGTCGATATCGCACGGCATCTTTATATCGAAGTGCCTGGTTTTGTAAATAATGTTAGATGCATCTAAAGATTCTCTTCACGAACTACTCACAATCGGTTATTTGCGATCTTCTCCTCAACAATAACGCCTCCGTATGCATATACAACTTTCATTGTTTCCTTTATAATGCTTGGGCAAGCTTTAGCATTTGCAGTAAATAGCGAGAGCAAACAACAACTTACGATTTTGTTGTGAAGTAGTATTTATACAGGATACGATATGACAGGTAGGGACCAACGATAACCCTGTTTTGACTATCGGCTTCTAAGCTGTCTTCGATCTCGTTATTATTATAATTGTCGACACCTGCTGATGCCGCGAAAAGTTCTCGCAGAGAACCCACGTATCCCAGCAGCAAAACAGACAGCAATACCAGGCCGCATCCAAGATACAATCGTCGCCTACTCGCCATCATAAATTGTCTTCACACTTTAAGAGTCAGTGGTGCCTATTCTTCGATATGCGTAAAGAGTCTCTTCCCGGTTCTCATTCACAACCATGCGTCAACATCGGACATGTGGCACGGCGGCATACTTTACAAAGCCCAGAGTTTTGTTTAGGTTACAGTAAAATAAATACCAATGCGCAAAACTTGTATCATACAGATCGCACGCTATCACGAGAAGGACCTAGCATATGCACCCTGCGCATGCGCACCAAGAGCCGTACGGTGGGCCATTCTCCCATTCGAAGTAGTCATTCTGTGGGCATTTGTTAAATATAATTCACAATCTGACTGCTCCTGAAAACTTACGTCGAGATTATCACTTCGTACTCCCGATACATAGGGTCTAACTGCTTTCGGCTACGCCCCGTCCCTAGTATGACTTTAGACTGAATCCATTTAAACACGGGCAGATTATTGCATGGACAACAGTCCATCGGTAATTAGTTTAGGATGCATGTTAGCTTGACAGCATGTTCAGTTAATGACCGGGTCTAACCAATAAACACCTCGTCAAAACCTCACAGTGCGGTACTTCTAAAACGGAACTGTTAATTCTTTCCGACATTGAACCCGACGATTGATGCAGTGTCATGAAGGCTAGGCACGACGCTGTCCGTGGTTCCTTTGCCCTCTGATTTTGACTTTCGCACGACATGCACATTTACATATTCATATAAACTAGTAGGTCTAGCAAATCAACACGTAAATTTTTTTGTCGAGGGTTACGGCCGGAAAAGCCGGCTTTTGGTGGCTTGCCAGTCGATCCATTCCCCCCATCCTCTGTGGGTTAAAGTGGCGGTGGGGCCTCAAATATTATTCCAAGGTCTGTTTCAATGCGGAAGAAGAACTTCTTCAGTCTGTGCCGATGTAATGGGTTCTCTGGACGCACGAGGATTCTCGAGAAAAATTTGGAGATATGTTCTTGTGGACGACGACTTTTGGTAAGTTAATTATCAAAAGTGACCATTTGTCCGATGCTTCATCTAACTTGTTCGCTCGTTCGATTTAGTCGCTCGCATCATTTGACAAGGGTTGACGTACAGGCTCTCAATTTACTCACTTCAGCTAGAAAATTTACCTGATTATGCGGCCAAATTAGTAAGTCCATGCTCAGCAAAGATATTGGTGCGTTGCAGAGTATTCCCAATTACTAATAAAAACTCAGCCAATGTCACCGCACGTACGCTTTGGTACACGTGCAGGGTGCATATGCTGCCGCGCCTGCAGGTTGCTGTCCGATCCGTCGTAAAAAAGAAATATGAGATCATTTCCGTTCCGTGACACTGCGGAGGTCATGTTCATTCCTGGCAGTGGGTATGGGAACTCGGAAAAACCCGAAGAAGACTGACCCAAGAAGGACGCAAGGACAATAATTAATTCCTTGCCAAGACTGGGGCTCTGCAAACATTTGCGAGAATTGTCGGCGCGACGGTGTCGTGTTTCGTGGGACAGACCGGTATCGTCTCTCAATATTCAAAGTCTGAAATGGTGCAATAATAACCGTCCCTTCTCTGTTCCGACATAAAACTCCAGAGCTCACGGATAGACGGAGGAGTGAAAGACAGCGTAGCTTCTGCAGTGCTAGTCGCCTAGCCGTGTACAAAAAAATAGTAGATGGCCCACATGATTGGTAGCGTCATCGCGATGCCGAGAAAGGTTTACGAGCTGCAATATCACGTGTTTTGCAGCACGCTAATGCACGATTTATTTGCTCAAGCAAGTATAACGTGTGGCAAAAAGGGGCCACACGTCGAATTGCATGATATACCCCACTGCAATCGGTTCGGGTTCGCGTTAGTCATATCTGTTTACGACTTGCTGTCGGCATGTTGGCTTGTATACTAGGGTGGCGAATTGAACTACCCACAAGCACGCAAAAGAAAATGCAGCTCGGCTGTCGGCTGTGTAGAGTGAATTTTTTGGGCGCAGAACGCTGGGCGGTTTTAGGAAGCGGCCACGCAGTTGTCCGAAAACTGAACATGAACAAAGTCCAGCGCAATTTTAGTCCTTCAATCGGACCTGCTCTTATTGCTGCGCAATGTCCACCGTACGCTCTCTAGAATAAAAAATTTTGCGTGGCTCAAGGTTTAAAAATTCGCTGCGAAAGCCGAGCCGCAGCCGTGGCCGAATTGCGTACGTTCACGGCTGTAACCTTATATCTGCATTACACACCACATGGTTTCGTTACCAAGCTTTATCCTGGCCAATTGAAAGTTGGCATTCAACCCCTGCCCGGGTTCGCTCCAACGCAGTACTGGTCTGAATGCATCCATCCATTAACTAGTAATCTTGACAAACCCCAATGTCCAGCCCCCGTATCTGTCGCGGAGCCGATTATTCTTGAAGAGAGAGGACTCGTTTTATTGTGTTCGATAGATACAGCAGTTAAGTTATACTTTCAGCTTTACAGTGGTCGTGGATTCTCAAACGCTATCAGGTTCGCCACCCATACTAATAATTAGCAGCTGGCTTATAATGTCTGGCATATATTGGCCAATGTCTCCATTAAAAAGTGTGGCTAAGGCGCCCTACGGTGGCCGCATATTTACACGCACACTAGCCCACCTTCGTGTTACCTCGCCATATTTGGTGTGGTCTAAATTTTGGCGTCGAACTAGTACTTTTTTGCTCCTCGCAGAAAGCAGACAGACCCGACTCGGTGCAAATGAATCCCAAACCCTGGAAGACATGTAGGGAACCAAAAAATGATATAGCTTGCTGTTCAATTGACCGACGGTTGAGGTAGCTAAAGACTTGGAATCTTGGAGTCTCCAATGCTTCGAGGACTGGTGGCTTTGAATGCACGCTCGGGGGCTTTGGTCGCACTGTTGTCGACTATAGTGGTCGTCTCCATTGTTGGTCCTTTAAGGGTTTTTACGTATCGGTATCGGTCTTCTCATGATTCGCCGGTCATAAATCTGCTTGGCAATGAAAGAGTATGCGAGAATCCCTACGCTGAAATTGGATTTGCCTGGTTTCCGGAAGAGGACAACATGACGGCTGCCACATGGGTTCCATTGTATGAAGGAATACTGGATAAGGATAATGACCCTGAAACCCTCTATTCGGAAGTCGCAGCTCCACGTCAAGTACTGAAACTGTCCCCGTTTAATTGGGTACAGGCTCTTGCCAGATATCACAGGCTCCTGTTGAAAAGCTGGAGGATTGACGAAGATGGACGTTGGCTAGATTCGGAAACCTGGAATGGCCACTTGAATTCCGACGAGCTGAGAGAGATGAGAGAATATGAAAGCCTATTATCGTGGGTCAAGAATCGACGAATGCTCATGGTCAGCGACTCCGTAGATAGATTTCAAACCGCGTTCTTTTGTGATCTCCTGGATCAAGCGCCGGTGATAGGGCAGGGTCGGCACTCGACGTATTGGTGCCACATTCCATATTTGAACCTCACTCTTATGCATTGGCACATTGCCTCGTTTGTGGCGAACAAGCCTCCCTGGGGTTGGTGGAAGGACATGAGAATTGTTACAGTCGAAGAGCGGTGGACAGAATTCTTTCAGCCGACATTTGACAAGGTCATCGGCATGAACGGCAGATCACCTGATTTAATTATGTTGCAATCTGGACTCTGGGATCAACAAATGTACGCGGCTGCGTACATGACAGATAATGGAGAAAAGGAACCTGACTATTCACGCCCCCTCAACTGGCCCGAACTCAGGTTCTTCATGCAGCGCGAGCGGAGCCTAATTACGCTAATCCGGCAAGAGTTCGGCAATGATGTCCCAATAGTGTATCGAATGTCAACATTTCCAAGAGTGAAAAGTTGGCATAGTACGTTGCATGATATTAATCGGGCGGCCCGGTTTGTGGCTCATGAGACTGACATGGAGATCATGGACTTTGGCAATATGGTCCATGGTCACGAACATCTTTACTTTGATGGCGCGCATCTTGGACCAGCCGCACTACCTATCTGGGCAAACATGTGGCTCTGGTACCTGTTCCGTGGTCAAGGTGGAATCGAAGTTAAAGGCAGCATTATACAGATGCCTACTGAAGACAAGCCGTATAATTTATCTCAGAATTGGAATTTTTGTCACGAGCCTTTCATGAATAATAATCACAAGTGGGAAAGTCAATGGCCAATTAGTTTGCGGTCTCATGAAGATTAAACAAGAAAGTTCGTTTTAGTATTATACTGAATATAGTCGTCAAAACTTCAAAGGCGGGATAGTAACAATGCGCCGTGGTCAGTTTTCATAGTCAAGGACTACCGAGTTCTCCTGTATTGACTTACAATACGGGCGGCAATCATTCCAGCTTGACTTTGCTGTGTGTCTCCATAATTATAAGTCGACGACGCAAATGACCTTATATTGAGATCCGCATAATTGCCTGGTCTAGAGTCGCATGCTTCTACCATACGTCCCGTGTCTGCAGCGTATCCGTTGAAGTAGCGGAATACTGTGTCACCGAAACACCGGGCGAAGATAAATCGCCTCTTTAACGACTTCACTCACTCAAGGCCATATACTCCGCCTCTGCGGTCGAAAGTGCCACGGAGTTCTGCCTCTTCGAGGTCCAAGTGACAGTACAGAGTTGAGCTCAAACAAGTATCCACTGGTGGAACACAAGTGTGAGTGAGTTGCGTAATGGCACAAGTGTGAATATGCTGTGCTATAATGGATTGTTTTGCTATGATGGACTCCGAAAATGAGAAAAGTGCCGGGAACTCAAGGCAGAATCCCTTGTATTCTTGCCTTATCCCCGAGAGATTTGAACAGTCTTTAAATATACAGGACTTTCTAAATACCTTTCTATCTGGTCGGCAATCTAATCAAGGAACCGCAGCGCAAACACGAACCGATCCGTCGGCGACGGTCAAGTTCTTCTTTATTCACCCACTTTGCACACTTCGTGGACTTGGCCGCACTGGGCTCCCAGTCCATTGCATCGTTGTTGGTAGAAACTTCCGGGCCTGAAGCGGCGACTTGGCCGGCAACTAGCAAAATTACTGACTATGAGTGGTCATGAGTATTCGACCATTCTGCAGATCGTTCTCTATTTTCAAGGTATTATTATGTCACTAGTTCAGCTAAGTCTCGTCCGGTCAAGCCTGCTTGCAAATGCCAAATTCTAAAATAATGATAGGTTATCTGGATAGCCTTGAAGAAATGACTTATGAGCTATTGCTGTAGTGTGGGAGTATTCCGCAAGAGAGTAATTGTGCGGCTCAGCTATATTAACTAGGAGTCACGATTGATGATTGGTTGATGATTTTCAACACTCCCCCTCAAACGTGACTTAGCCATGCGGTTGCGGTTGTCTTCTCATCATTGATGCCCAAAAAATGAGAGCTCTCCCATATCGGACATATCGAAAAGTTGACTCAGTCTAGCCTCGGTAGACTGTAAAGTGCTGGTGAGTTTGTCCGCGGCGAGAATAATATCGTCAACATAAATAGCGAGAATAACTTGGTCATCAGGAGCAAGGACCTTCTTGAATACACGGGTCTGCCTCAAACTGAATGAAACCTTCACCGCTGTGAATTCAAGGTTCCAGCAACGCGCTGCCTGCTTTAGCCCGTATAGACTGTGATAAGCGGGATCCTGCACATTGCCCGGAGGTTGCCGCATATAAATTTCTTCGTTCCGAGAACCGTTCAGAAAAGCAGTTATCACGTCCATCTGATGTTAATGCATATTGCGTTGCACTGCAATAATAATAATGATTCGAATCGCGAGCCACAGGTGCACACGTTTCGTAGTAGTTAACACCATATTCTTCTGCTTTGCCTGCCGGGAGCTTGAGGAGAGTCCAAGTATCGTGATCGATTAAACGACCCATGCTCAGAATCCATCCCAGATTTCCATTGCGGCCAATCGCGTCGTGACATGGCTTCTCGGAGTGTTCGTGGTTCGTCGGATATATCAATTTCTGCCAGGTAAATAGTCTCTTCGTAGGTAGTGACGCGTGTATTAGGCGGCGGATTTGCGATTGGAGCGACTATGCGAAAATTAAGTGACTCGTTTTGTTGAACATCATTTGTGTCTGACATCTCTGGTTCATGAGACATAGTAGGCTGGACGTATCAACGAAAATTGTCATGCGCGTATCAGATATAGATTGTGGTTCAGTGGGACGAACATCAACGGTGTCGCACGGTTCAAATGTCTGAATCACAGAAGACAATTCGACGACACGGTTTCGTAAATCTAGTTCTGGAACGCTTTGACTAGCGTGTAAATCGATAGGTAGAGAAATGTCAATGAAACTTCCAACGTCAAGCTGGGTACCTAGCTCACGAGTACTTGTGGCGTTGAATGTGTCAGTATCCGGCACTGTATCCAAAGAAAAACCATCGTCGTTAACCACAAAACGATCTTTGTAGACTTTAGTCTCATCTAAAACAACGTTTCTTCATAACACAATCTTGTGTCTAATGAAGTCATTAGTAGAAGTGCAGGGTAAGAAAGGTTGTTAGCCGTTAACAGCTCAGAACATTAAAGACTGGCAGGGTAACTTAAGATTAATGGGGCGACCATTCCTCTTTGGGACTAACGTAAAAGACCCCGGCACACCAATCGCCCGGCGCGGCTTACCGTCTTTGGATCCCTTAATAATCAAGGGGTAAGATTTTGCTTAGATTTTTTAGTAGATACGTCTCTGACTACGCTTGATAAGTTTGGCCCTGAAATCCTGATTTGTGCTTAGACTAGGTGTGATTGATATGTACGCTATATTAATATATGCCGTACTGCGGCCGCTTGCGCAGGCACAAGGGGCCGTACAGGAGAGCAGACAACCATATCAGCCGCACATTAGCATCTACCGACTACTCCGAGAAGCCTCAGTCTGATCCTCCTTCATCGATTCGATGAAAGCCGTGTCATAAAGTACGGCTGACGACCTAGTCCGAAGCCAAGAGTCAGGATTCGTTTTCGGCTGCGGCTGAGAAAGAGTTCGACAGGCCATCATAGGAAAGGCAGTCTCTCTATCTGGTCACCCTTACCGTGCCTATAGCTGTGTTTCCACCTCTACCGCGTTGAATTGTTACCAATTACTGGACATTATAGATCTCACATAGTTGCCATGGATGTTATCAGACTGTGTCAGATCGTGCATAGCCAAGACTGTGTGAGTTCTTGCGTGCCAATTTGCGTGACTTTGAAGCACACGCCTCAAGAACCGATCTTCATTCGCATGGTGCCGTGCGGAGATCAGTTGTGGCTGAGAGGAAGTATAATCATATTTCTTCCAAATCTCAGCTACATGCGATTTGAAGTGGCAGCGTCTGCACACTCATAAGCGAGAATTATGAATCACAAGTTCGGCTAGCCTACTCAAATGATGGATAAATATTCCCACCTGTGCATCTACCATCTCTTGGCATGAGCGTTTCATCAGAAATAGCAAGCGAGTTGTGATAATGGCAGCATCCCAGTCAAATAAATTTTTTATTCCATTTTATTCCCGGAGAATTGGGAGAAAACCAACCGGCAGACTGTGCGCTGTAAGGCACAGACGACGGCTGACTATTATATTGTGATCTCGGACTTGGCATCCGAATAAGCAGTTAATCATTTAACCTTGAGTCGATTAGACATCAAGATCCAGATGTTATGTCTTGAAAGTTTTGGGATCAGAAGCGACGAGTTGGCTACGTCACTCAACCGTAACGAATATATTTATTCTCACGGATCAGACTTTGAAGACTTTGTCTCGACGCCGTGCACAGTCATTCCGCAGTGGTGATATTTCGAAAGCAAAAGATATATCCACAGAGCTTTTAAGGTAACCGATCTGAATGAAATTTGGCGCTCAACCGTGGTGACCTAACGTTCTGCTCTAGATTACTGCGAGACCGCGACGAGCATGCTGACATACTCTCTTAACTTCTATGTCATTCTGGTTGTGACACTCACAACGGTTTGTGCCAGCCCGATATATCTCCCAGAAGAAGGTTTCCATGCGGATAAAAATGCAACTTTTGTCCGATGTACCGTCACCAGCACTGATCCTCTTTGCATGTTGATCAAACAGCCTGAAACAGCCGTCATGGAGCACAAATTGCTTCCCGACGGGACATGGAGTATTACGAAGTCCAACTGGACTCGCGAGTCACTCAAGGCTGTGCGAGAAGAGCACAACGTCACCAGTATTATGCGCAGAGCTGGCGATGGGATCGAGGGCGCACCGGCTGACCTAGAGAAAAGGGAATCTGCCCCCCCAATCTGCTCTGGGCCGCAAACTCAAACCTGGTTTGACCAAGACGATTGGGGATATTGGTATCAATCATGGCAGCAGGTCGGCAACTGCTTCTATTGCGACTCCTGCAATGAGGCAATTCAAAGCAGCTTCTCCGTGACCGAGTCCTGGACCGTTGGCCTCTCGGCTAGCTTTGATGCCGTCATACAGGCTTCCTTCAGCTTTTCTTGGGGCCAGAGCTATTCCCTGTCCGACACCAGGACTTGTAACTGGAACCCAGGCGACACATGGGGCTGCCATACGATTTGGTACCAGCCATTGATGTCTTATCACAACGGATGGGCAAATTATCAAACCCACTCGTGGTGCAGCGACACTGGCGATCAGTATTATGATCACCAGTACACATACGTCAACGTCAACCAAGCCGCTAATGGTGGTATCAACCAGGGCAATTTAGGATGCGGCAGTGGATGCGGAGGTGACGATCACAGGCAGTGCACTAACGGGAACAACGGCGGAACGCTCTGGGGACCACCTAATTAATCGTTGAATTTTGATTTCTCGAAAAACTGGCGTTGATATAAATTTTCGGAGAGTCATAGAATCTGCAATGCCTGGCAGAAAATCGCGATTTGAGCTATTCAATATAAATTTAATTCGTCGGTATAACTGAATCTAGCTGGATTCACACTGCAGTCGTAAAACACGTAGGTGCACACACCCCACCAATTCCCAACACGAAACGCCTATATTATAGCAATTGGAATGTATCTATTACATGCAACTTCATCGCTAAAACAACTAATTAGCCAGTTACAGACAGTGATCTCGAGCCCAGGTTACATCTAGTATCAAGAAAAAAGGTTGAGCATAGAATTAATGGTGTCAGCTTTTTATTGCCTAGAAGATTCGTGCTAGGCAAGTATATGGAAGGCATATTCTCGCTTGAACTGCAGAGACGAAACAGAAATTGTTGGGTTGGAACTAGACAACGTGGTCACGATTTAGAATGACTGGTACGAGTCGACAGTGTGCACCATAAGCGCATTCCGTTCTGCACGCTGAGGGGGCAGTACTGGTAATCAAAGAGGATAAAACCAAGGCGCACGAGGGACCGAATCGAAGCTAGCTTTGAACAATCCTCACCGAGTATGCCGGGTGCGTGCCGCGTGTACATAGGACCGCGGACCCACATTAACTGTCGATCGAGCATGGGTTTAATGCGCTACCGCTAAAACAACTAATGTATGGTATGCTGCTTTGGATTTTTTTCAATCCATTATTTGCGTTGGTTAGGGTGCATCCTGTCATTATTGGTATTCGATTTGTAAGCTTTCGCATGACACAATGCTATGGCTTCACCGGGAATTCTATGGTAGTTATAACCTTCTTCCCTCCTTCAGCTTGTAATTATCGTCTCAATAGTTGACCTGTGCGGAGCTAGATCAGCACGTAAGATAAAGCAGCAAACAGCAAGGTTGCGGCATACTGGAGCACAGCTATTAAAAAAAAAAAAAAAAAAAAAAGGGGGTGAGTGGAGTCGGACCTAATGATACGCGACATGCTTCGGGGAGTCACGGCGTATTAACCACTGCATCTTCGTTCAGTATTATCAAAGCAAAAAGCTAGCAGTAATCAAAAGAGAACAGAATAATTTGACTAACCTTGACTAATCAAGATTGCTTTATGTGTACCGTATCCGTATCCGCAATTTTTGACAGATATCCGCGGATGTATCCGTTATCCGTGTTTCCGTGCCGATCCCTATTGACTAATGTACTAGATATTATTAAGATAATGTCAAGGTACCTTAGAAATTTCTTAACATAACATTAAGCTACTTTAAGGGCCGTGACTCCCCGAATAAAAGATCAGCCCCACCTTGTTATCCGAAAGAAGCCATGTTCTCGACAGACGCCATGTTCTCGAAGTTTTTCGTCTACGGATCGGATTTTCAGTGGCCTGCTGTAGCAGGTTATATAATATGAGTCTCTAACCTGGCGGAGCAATTAGCTTCCACTGGTTGTGTCCCTGATCTTTTTCCTCAATTTTGCATTCTGATTGCAGTTTCACTTTCCGCGCTATGCGTTTGTCGACATTTTTCGCAGTTGCAGCGTTGGCCGCAACGGCCAACGCTATTGTTGAGACTGGTTCTATCCTTAAGACTGACAAAAGGACCTGCGCGCTTCAAAGTGGCAGCGGGTCGGTATCCCCCGGCGAACTATGCCTACCCAACTTCGCGATTGTTAGCGGCATGGCACCCGACGTGCCACGGCAGTGGGGAACTTACTTTAACCGTTATGTCAACAGGATCACAGATCTTGCGAAGTACTATGTCTTCACCGACGCGACTGGTAGCCCTCTCGCAAACTCAAGCAACTATCCGTCACTTTACGAGAATTACGGTCAGACATATACCGTCGTTGGAACGAATGAGTATTTTTAACGAGAAACCACTGGCATATGGCTTCTACGCGTGACTTTCAGGAGCCCAACCCAGAGCCCACACATCCATGAGGGGAGAGGACTTTGACGCGGAACTTTTTCAATTATAGAAAAAGAAGTAGTACCAGTTTAACTTTCAAAATATTTATTAGATTTCATGTTTTATATGAGCTCATTTTTATGAATTTAGGAAGAAATTGATTGTACATCATGTACCATTTCATGTGTTTATAAGTATTTTATACTAGATTTTATGAAGACTAAAAAATATATTAACTAACATTAACTAATATAATATATGTAATACAACTGTCTAACTTTATATATGCTTTGTCCACAGTGAAGCATTACAATCCTATCCGCTCTTCCCGTTGATTAAGTATTCATTTGTATCAGCACAACCTGCACGTCACCTCTCCACAGCCTTCGGCACGAAGTATAAATAGCGTAATAAGGTTAAGGTTACAGCATTGAAGCCTCACGTGCAAGGACTTGTTGCACTTCTGCATAGACGACAGCGCAATGTCAAGTCTAGGTGAACACACCCTTCGGCTTTCCACATAACAAAGTCCACATCGTCCTCATCACTATCCTTCTCACCCGACTCCGTCTCGCACTTGGTGTCCCAGTTCTCGTCATGAATTTCAGGACGGGCTAGCAGATTCCTTTTGTCCCCTCTGTCGTTGTCGACCGAGACGGCTCCATTCCCCACAAGTGCCTGTTGCGCCGATTTTTAGTTGCACCGCCCGCTCCGGCGAACATTCTGAGCGCTGTTGACTGCCCGTTGGATCCCATTGGACAATCTCAGCTGCAGTGGGGAGCCTGCTTGTGCCTAAGGGCCGGCCTTACGTGGCAAATTTTGGGGAGGGTCGCGCAATTGAGACCGTATTGGGGTTCGAAATAGTCGGTGGGCAGATGGAGGGACGCCTGTACAACTAACCGCCGGGCGTAGATCCCATCACTAGCGCACTTTATCAATGCGGCTTTTACTTGGGAAGCCTTTTGTCTACCTCAGTCATCCTTGGGACTGACTTATACCTCTTCATGGGCCTAGCATGTACCCTCGCTGCTACTGGCTCTTTTGCCTCTCATAGCCGTTCCCGGGCTGCTTTGCTGTCACGAAAGCACGAGGTCCCTTGCGTCAATGCATTGTCGGGAACGCGACCTGATCAATCCTCGCCAAGTGGCATGCAGGCAGTGACACAACGATCAAGAGTGAAATTGCGCAGCACTCGCTTGCGAGAAAGAAGCGTCATCTGCCAGCTATCTTGACATGGCCAAACTAAGGCCAACCGTCGCCGCTTGCTTATTAATCTCTCGCTTGCACCCTTCAGCCAGTTGTGCGGGAACTGTGTAGTCTCATATTATCACACAAAGGTTCTGATGACAGTGGTATCAGCTCAGCATTACAGTTTTTCTTCAGTCTGGAACATCCTTTGTGTTGTAAGCGCTGATTCCTTTGTAGGAAGAATTGGCAAACGACCGTTGTTCCATGCCTCCACTGCTATGCTCGCGAGCTACGTTCGTAGGTGGACACACTAAAATTGGCATTGCAGTCGTACCATTCCTGTTCGTTTTCTTTGGTGATTATGGCTTTGCATTGTGCACATTTTGATTTTCTTTGGTCGTTGTCCGTCATTTGCGCCTTTGTTGACGCTCCTGTTGGTAGGAGTCCGTTGCTCATCGCGTATCCATTCGACATTTGGCAATGCAATTTTCGATTAAGAGGTTCTTACTCTCACTTGGATTGTCGCAGTCGTCTTCGCGTCGTTTAATGACCTGGTCAACCCCATTTCACTGGATGCCATCCAATGGAAATTTTATTTTCCTGCTCCTGACAGTGTTGATAACTCGGAAACAAGCATTTGCGCGCCCGCCCGAATAATTATTATGATGTACATGAGAGTCATATCGAAAACGGCGCCATCGAATCGAATCGAATCGGCGCAGGATACTACAATATTGACACAGACCTATATATGTACAAGCGGCTTGCGATCGATAAAAATAAAGTACAGAGATTGATGGAAATAATGAAATAAGCATGGAACCCACGGGAACTATAAGGGTTAGGGCTGGCGAGGTGGTTTTATTATACTATGCCGACTCATTCTTGTTGCACCATCTCACATATACACAGCCAATCACTCACACGCAATGGATCGATAGAGGAAGTAAGGTCCCCTAAATATTCGATCAAATAAGGCATTGCAGATAGTCTGACAACTGAGACCGTCTAGTTCTGGGTTCTGGCGTCGGGAGTGCCACGGACTTTGCTTGGGCGAGATTTGAAATATTTATATACATTGACAAGTAGTAACTTGAATTAATTATAATTAACCATAAGCTAATTCGCGTTTTAGTATTTTATTGTGAACGTTTTGTTTTAAGAACCATCGAGCCCTGCTATAGAAATTTTAACGTCAGCTTGCAATTCTTAACCGTTCCTTAGAAGTAAAGACCTTGAAACTCGGTCTCGTAGACAAGTAGCCCTATAAATCATTGTTCATCTACATGGCACCTAGCCGGCTTCTCTCAATGGCTGCTAACATATTCGACTGTGAAAGTCAGTTTATCTGGTCAACAGCTCGGGGCCTGCATGTGCAGCTGCGGTGGCATGGACAACAAGGTGTCTGCTGAAGTTTGGAGGTTTGATTGGCCGAGGCAGATATGCGAAAGTAGCTGAACTTTACGGCATATATGATTTAGCTCGCGGCAAATACACCGTAAAATTTATCTCGTAGTTTACGCACGACAGGAGTGAGCCGAATACGGACTAGAGCCAAACTTCCATTTTGCCAGCGAAGCTTTGATTGATACACGCGCTCCGTGATGTGGCGCACTATTCTAGCGTACAGGCTCAGACCGCATCTTGCAGTTGTATGGGATGACGGAACGGAACAGCAATTGGATGACTCGGACGACAAATACACTGGTAGGACAGGATTCGAATCAGGCCCATTCAGACCAGGCAACAGCTGCAGTCGACGGCGTTTCCGTCGTCTATAGGTACAAATGCGTATTGTGCGAATGCGCGCTGCAGCGCTGATGCGTCCAGCACAAGAGGCAATGCGAACGCATTACAAGCGGAATCATGCCAACCAAAGCGTTGAGTTGCAGCCAGTTCGCGTCCAGGCATTTTACGGACGTTCAGCCGCAAATCCGCAGCTGCGATACGTCGAAGTCGCAGAGGATAATACGACTGCAACCACGTCCGAGATCGACACTGAAGACATCACCAAGTTCGGGATCCCGGCGAACGTTCACAGTGCGCCGGGGGGGCGCATACGGCCATGGCAGACAATCGGGATCTGAACCAGTTTGGCAAAGTCTTCTTTTGCATACAAGCTGCGTGAATGGCTGGACTTGGCCGAACTCGAAATGTTCCAGACACCAGATAATCGATCGTTTAAGATTTCGAAGAGGCTACTCAAATCCTGGAAGACTCCCGTGCAGACGTTACAGCCGGATTCCAGGTAAATGCTCGGAACAGTCATGGCAGGCGACGAGAAGAGGTTTGTCAAACGGTTAAGATGTGGGGTAGGCTAACGATTCGGCAGGGAGTACATTCAGCCATTCGCAGGCACACTGAGGCATCAGAAAAACTTCTGGCACCGATGAATCCACAGTAGCTTCACAGAGAAGGAATTTGAATCTGGCGACCTGGTGACACAACTGAAAGTTGCTGCTGAAGTGTTTAGATGTGAATGTCAAGACTGGCTGATAGCCATTATTTCGTCAAGTCCGTACTGAGTACGCTTAGGATTCAGTCAGCTAGAGGAATGTCTAATAGAGAGTTAATATAATTGTCGTTGTAGCTATAAAATGAGGAGTTTGTCCTAACGGTCGAGCCAAGCACGAGATCCTGTATTCGTGGAAGATATAGGCTCATGAGAAGAGAGGGTTAGGTCAACCGTTAGTTGCACATCACCTTATGAGCCGCATCATAATGAGGAGCCTAACTTTATGACATTCATGGCTGACACGTTTGTCCTTACATCCAAGACCAAGAGCTGTGTACATTTGTGACCGCCCAATTAGCGTTTTGCTCATTTCACGCATGGCGTTATTGTCAAAGGGAGGATACATAGCCGTTTTTACTTCTTCTTTTCTCTTTAAGCACCTGAATAATTTCAGTAGATAGCCATATGTGCTGTAGTGAACTATGTCTCGTCGACCACACAAGAAGTCCAGAAATGGGTGCCTCGAATGCAAAAGACGGCACATGAGGGTACGTCCGCTCGTCTTACTCCACCCTTGAACCTTAGGACTGACTAGCTCCTGAAGTGCGACAAAAATCACCCCATTTGCGTGAACTGTGTCACGGCAGAGATACGGTGTTCATTTCTCGGCAGAGACTCGCCTTATATCGTGCCAGCTTATTCTCGTGGCCATTTACATGTAGCGTCATCGGACACTGTCTCGACCGCTGCTTCAACACCGGCCCCAACACCATGGCCTGACTATACCATGAGCAACCGGGAAACACCTGATCCTTACAACGTAAACATGACTCATCTCGGGCTCTTCAACAATCTTTTCAGCAAAGATTTTCGATCTTTCGAGGACTCAGGGCAACCAGACGTCATGCCAACCTCCATCTACGTAAAACATGCTCTTACGACACCGTACCTGATGCATCAAATGCTCGCCGGGTCAGCCTTGCAACTAAGCGTCAGAACCACGGAGTCTCGTAACTTTTACCGCGCATATGCCACAGGCTTACAAAACCGTGCTCTATCACTCTTCAACGAAAGCAACCCGGTCCTGGAAGTCACTCCGGCCAATTGCGTTCACATGTTCCTATTTTCGTCCTCGGTTGGTGTCCTTCTACTGTGCGACACATTGCATTATCAAAGAGACAGTCTTGAAGGGTTCATCGATTGTTTCACACATGGTCTACGTGTTTATCGTGGTGTGTTAGCCGTCGTCGACCAGTGCTGGCATCTGCTAAGCGAGACGGAGCTGGGCCCTAGTCTTAAAATGTCTCAAGTCCTCATGCAGGCGACGGATGCGAGTGGGTCGGAATGTGCTGCACTCTGGGATCTGGTACAAGCCGCAGATGTAAGCCCATCCTCGCGAAAGGCGTATCGAGAGTCAGTATTGCATCTTCAGCAGGTTTTCGATGTGCAGCGTGGAAACAAAGCTCGAGTGCCTGTGGTATTCAAGTGGCCGATACTTGTTTCACCCGACTACGTAGATTTGTTGCGCCAACGGCAGGCGGAAGCCCTAATAATCCTCGCGCACTATGCTGTGCTATTGCATCGTGGCCGGTATTTGTGGCTGATCGGTGATGGTGGTCGGTTCCTGATTGAGTCCATTTGCGGCAGCCTGGGCTCGAACTGGCAGGCCTGGTTGAAGTTTCCAAAAGCAGCTCTTCGAGAGGACTTGACCGCTTGACAGCCAGAGCTTGCGCATCACTGCCATATTCTGGGTCCAAAGCCTTTCTTTGTTTGATAGATTGTCTTGGAACTTTGATATGTAACAATTTGGGGGACACGAGTGGCGTCCAATTCCCAGAACGACGGCAGGGATGGCGACTAGGAGGATCGACTCGTGACTTTCGAATGCCAGGAAGAAGCAAGTCGTAAATGCCCGAAATCATATATATCGATCGCTGGAACTGTGAAGGTCGTCCAAATATCTGTAGATAGAAACGTACATGATGTCTCTTGTCAAAAACAGAGAAATTAATAATTTTCAACAGCTTAAATCATTGCCAGATCCACAGACATCCGTAATTACAATATGCATGGTTGACACCCCGTTTCGGCTGGATCCCGAAGTCGATCGAACGTTTCCAAGTAGGTGTGGTGCCGAGCCATCATCTATAGCAACGGAGCTCCCTTTATGCGCTGGAAACCTCGCCGACTGTTACATGTCCAATTCATTTCTTTTCTAATAGAAGGTAGGAGGCAGGAGATTTGCACTCGCAGCATAAGTTCACAGGTATCAACTTAATTTCTCTAATCATATAATTTCAGTCTATTCTATATGTGGATAAATAAGCGAAATAGTACTTTGCAACGGTCCAAATTCCAGCCGGACGTAGAATAATAAGCATACCAGCTGCAACCAGCACCGTACAGGCCCCGCCCGGTGTAGCTCGCTGCCGATTTATGGTTCAGGGGTTCAGCCATCGGCTTATCGATAAGCCTTAAGGGTCTTTAGAGTGGGAGAACCGGCAAGTTAAAAACAATACCATGAACTCACCATACAACAGCAAGCAACAAGGGATATGGATAGGAAGATTGTCCGCCACAGTTAATCAGGATGATTTATGGGACAAAATGGGGGGCGGGAAGGGGAGGTACATAAATTAAATCCTCTCGAGCCACTCAGTCACCGGCCGACGTATGGCAGCCCATACAATAAAGTGGCACAACAATAATGGAACGATTAGCGCACGACGCGTGAAAAACCACAACGTTATTAATGTTATTCAACAAAACCACCCAGAACAACATCCACGACGGCTGTGGCATGGTGAGCAAAGTCTTAAAACCCACGCGCTGCCTCGCACTAGCGACTCATTTCCACGAGCACATGCCCATCCTCACCACCTCGGCTAGACTGCAATTTGTCTGGGAACCAAACAAAGAAAACGCCTGGACAGTCCACATGGGCACAGAATCGAAGACGTACATTGGCCACTCATGTGATAGCAAATACCCATCCAACCCCATGATATACTCAATTATACGGTAGCACGACCTTGCGATGATCAACCCACTACAGGCGTAGAGCATCTTCAATCCTTGTCTCCACGGGACTTTTGGCCTCGAATCGGACTCCTTGGCGACTTCTCTCCGCATCCTCATGTGGAATACTAACGCAGCAGCGACGAAGAATCCAAAACCGACCAACTGGATAAACAGGCCCACGATGGCGATATATTTCCCCAATTCTTGAGTATCCGCGTGTATCGTGAACCCGCCACCGATCCCCTGCACGCTTAGCGCGAGGAGATCGCATGAAATGAATAGTTTGCTCATCCACGACGGGCGGACGATGGAGAAGCGCTCGCCGTGTACGCTGCGAACGACACGTCCGAGCACCATGTAGATGGAGGCAGCGTAGAAGACAGGCGCGAGAAGGATGAAACTGCTTTGAACTGCGTAGGGCCCGATCTGATCGGTGTGGTAGTGAGCAAATACCCGTGCGGGGTAGCCGATCATTTGAACTGCGCAAGAGAAGGCGGTTAGAAAGAATAAATGAAAGTTTCCAGGCATATCAAATCCTGTTGCCGGATCGCTGGCCGAGGTAGAGCAGAGAAATGTGGGAACACAACGTACACAATCCACCAACAGCAAAGGCACTGCAGAACCAAAGGCGCGTCTTGACCATGCGCCAGCAGTTGGCGCTGGTGACGCCTGTGAATAACACAATGAATATGATTGCAGCCGGAATTGAAGGAAGGTATTTCCAGATGTAAATATCTGTTCCATCAACAGGCTCGAGTGTAACCATGTTGCGTTTGCGCTGATGTGGTAACAACCCGGTGGTCAAGTAGGACTTCGAGACTTAGACAGACTATCCAGATTGATTGCTCGGGGAGAAAAATATCTCACTGAGAGTCGGATTAGTTGAGCTTAGAGGAAGACCTGGTACTCAGTTAGCAGCTTCTTCAGTCGAGAAATATAGAGAGTATATATATGTACGTATGATGACACACCGAAGTACTGACGGTGAAAGCAGCTGATACTGCAAAGTCTGTACATAGCGAGTAAAGCTTAGTTTAGAAGTTCGATTCTTAATCAACATTCCACACAATATAGTGTACATGTAAGGACCAGTTTTGGGTTTAGTGTACACGTACACTAAGAGGTGGATCCCGCGATGTCCTGATAAGGTGTAGAATTGATATTTTAGGTTTCCATTGTAGATGGCACATACCACCTACATAAGCCGTAAAGACGAAGCAACCTTCGCTCCCCGCCATATTAACAATATAAAAGGTGCATGGCATATGCGAATAGATTACTAGATAGCTATCTGGGAACTACAGTATCGACAAGGAAAAGGAAAAGAGTTAGGAGGGAAGGAGGGAAGACAAGCAAATGGAAAGCAGTCCTGAGAGGAGATTAGACAACCAAGATGTGCGTTCAGGGGTACATCTCGTGTAAAGTTACACGTATACGCCAGTTTTGGGTTTAGCGCACACGTAAACGAACGAGCCAATTCCGCAGCGGCTGAAGGTGCGACGGCTGGGTGATCTGATCTTCGGCTAACGGAACTGCAAGGCGCTCTAATCCCTAACCCCAAGCTGTGACGCACGCACCAAAACCTTATGCGAGGGGGCAACGAATATTTTCGAGAAACTGCTCTTCCCAATGAGACTCTACTCGGGAATTCCGGAATCTTTGAAATCTTCGTCGTCATCGCCCAATTCGAAGTCATCCAGGTACTCAAATGTCAAGTCCAATGTGAGTGTTTTGTTTACCATTATGGAGGACGACTGACAATCGGAATGCATAGATATTTGCAAGGGACAGTCTGATATCACCTGTCGGTCCAATTGACTGGTCGGCACGGCAACATCTGCGTGACGCTGCTCCTGGCAGGATTGAAAAACTTAAAACTGCGCATATGTATGCCATTCATGCTCAGCAAATACTCGACAATGCAGACGTTGTTGTCTATATTTGCTGGTACTAGCGTGGAGGCATTCTCAGGGACAAGAGCATAAACAGTCCAAGCAACATATTCTGCACAGATCATAGCACTCACTTATTATTTCATGATTTTATTATTGGGATTGAATACGTGAATGGACGGTACTGGCTACGCAAAATTGTCCAAGGGCGAGCACAAGGCAGTTACATCGTTCAATGCCGAGACGGCGAACAGGTGACTTTTGGATTGGGACCTCTGGGTAATGCAGTTGATTTACCTGATGGAGAATTGTTCAACATTCATTTAGCAATCGCCAGGGTGCTTTATGCGAGCGGGGCAGGCGAAGTTATCAACAAAGTCTTACAAGATGAAGAGGATTACAATGACGGGATTGTGGAGTCTGAGGCTTCGGCTGCAAGGATATCAGAATTTGCTGTCAGAATGGCTCTACTGAGAATGCAGTCTGGTGACTCGGCTAAGTCGGCGTCTAGCGACGACGGCGACGTTAAGGATGACGATGACTGTGGAAACAAACAACAGGAACGTGACAAGGGCATATTGAGGGTTTCCACAAACGCACAGGTAGATGGTCAGTAACATGGTCGAACAAGACTTTTAATCTGGGTAATGAAGGTATGAGTTTTTGATCCCTGTCATATATTCTGCTCGCACTTGCATCTTATCTCGCTGTAACAACTCACTGCAACAGCTACCCGGACTAGTGCGGGAGTAACGTCGCGTGGGTAGGAGAGTTATAGGTGCGCCGAGAGATACCCTTCTGTGGATGGAAAAAGATACCCTTGTATGATGTAACCAGCAATTCACGGATTTGTGAAGGATGACTTCGGACAAGGGGAATACCTTTCTGGAATTTGCATGTGAGATGTGTGAGAAAGACATCCTTGTGAGGGATCGACATCTGGAATATATTTGTGTTGAAAGAGCGAGTTTTCTCGCGTATATCTACTTATATACACCTAAGCATCCGATTGCCATTGAGACTGGTTAGCGGAGATAGAGACCAGAGTCTCAGTTCCCTTTCCATTAGCCCATCTCTATACAGCTTAGATATATATTATCTTCCGCAATGTCCTGAGAGAGTGTAGCATTGATATTTAGGTTTCCATTGTCGATGGCACTTACCATGGATGTAAGCTGTACAGACCAAGCAATCTTCCCCACTCTAACATCTTAATCAACATCCTACAACAATTTAAAGCCTTAGGGCTTATGCGAATTGATTACTGGATAACTGAACCACTCGCTGCCAGGTACTGTTTCGGGACTGTGAGGCAGCAAGCTAAACGGGACGTGCGTTCAGGGGTAAGTCTAGTGTACGCGGATAGCTGAGCTGCGGCTGAATGTGCCAAATATTGACCAGCCCTAGCCCTTTTCGGCAAGCGTGTTCTGGGCAGGGGCTAGGAGATACCCGTACCCTGGTGAACTGCAAAGCCGTCTCGGGACAGGGACTTGTCTCGGCTCTGTTCGAGCAGAGTCGGAGTGCATCTGCCTAAGCTCTGCTCTCTTGTCTCACATTTTCATTTGATGGATAAAACGTCATGGTACGCCTTGAAACCATCCATACATGCGGGCAGACTCCAAAAAACTCCAGAAACTGTATCTCCATGACAGGTGTACCTGCTGAAGGTATCATCAGCGGAGAGATTCGAGATGAAGGCTTGAGTTTGCGAGTAAGGACCAAGGGCCTCTCGCCGCAGTTTTGCCCGGTCATTCCAAACATCTCGTCGGGTCAGTAATGCCTCTGGCCTCTTTGCCTTGACAATAGCAACAACAGCCCGGCCACCGCAGCCTGCTGATTCCGAAGCCACGCGTATTTCCTCAAGGTCTTCCAATGTACGCTTGCGATGGACAGGGTCACCAGAAGGGCAGGTCAGAGGCTCATGGTTATGCTCAGTACACAGAGAATTATAGACCCAGAGATCGTCGTGCGACCGTCGGCAAACAAGCTTGCCACGGAACAAGCAGTTGGTCCGCTTCGTACTAGTTTGGCGAATGTTATAACCAGTAGGAGTATACTCCCGTCCGCCAGCAGTGCAACAAACGTCATATCGTCGATGTTGCCGAGTCACAGGGTCCCTGTCAGATCCTCGACTCTGGGCAATGGCGAACCCATGGTCGCGCGCCCATTCTTGTAACATCGCGAGGGCCTCCTCAGGAGTAGCCCACGCCTTGCCTTCGTAGGATTCAGGACACTGTTCGGGCATTGTAAAAGAGATCTCGTGCAAAGTGGAGGGAATTCTGTCGCGTGAGGTCTCGTGAAGTCGCGTGAAGTCGCGTGCAGAAGTACACCCTTCAAATGTTCCTTTTTCGGCAAAGGCAACACACTACTGGGTTAGGAACTTACGCGCATTTTTTAGGTTCTCCCCATGAGACACCCTTGCCGAAACGGGTTAGACCCCGGGTGGATAACCGACCGACCCCGTGCCGCTATAGGACCTCAGGCCAAAACTGGCCTAGCGCATGTTCCGTCCACATAAATTTCCTATTTTTTTTTGCTGATTATTATTACCGCAGTAAGATTGTAAACTACAGAATGGCTGGAGGAGATCTGTGTCCGATATGGACACCTGATGCTCAAGGCAATTCAGTTAATAAGACACGATTTCCTATATACTTGATACTAGAGCATCCTTATGTACCCTAGCCATCGTATCGTCCGGTTCATCATCTCGTAGCACATGATTCCTAATGTTGAATCGCCCGATTCGTTACGTGTCCCTTTTGGGTTAGTTGGAGAATGGGTGATGAATATTCACGTCGTAGGAAAATGTTCAAATTAATCTGGAACGCGTTCAGCTTTGTTTTCGGATTATTAGGGAAAGTTAACGCGTCCAAAGTTTATAAACAGAAGCCCCAACCCTAACATATTTGCCCTAACCCTCGTAAATTTTCGTGAAACCCCCTATTTGCGGCGAGTTGACTCCCAGTCATCTATGGCTTCCAGTGTCGAGCACATTGATAATGAGGAGAAGACAACAGTCAATGCGTTGATAACAATTTTGGGTCGTGTACGAGAGCGCAGGCTTTCTCTCAGGTTCGACTATTCGAACAACAGCCATGATGCGATTCCAATTGCCCGTGCTCTGCTTGATGAAGGTTACGACTCCAACGGAATGTCGAACGATCTCTGGACGCCTTTAACGAACACTTATGCAAAAAGAACTCAACTCTCGCAGTTTTTGACACCAGTTACGATAGCGAAGACGTTCTTCCAGTAAGGTTCCCAAGCTTGTCATACAAGTTTAATGCAGATCGCTACTGTGATTACCACCCAAAGTGTTCTCCATGCTGTATTGAGCGAGGTCATCGCTTCAAGTGTTAAGGAGTACGTTTCTATTCACGACCGCAGAGCATCTCTCCGAATTAGTAACTATGGATCTGCCACCATGAAGCAATCAAGTCTTTCCGGTTTGTCTTCGAAAGAACCAGATGAATCCTTTATTTATTGGCGACCCGGTTTCAAGCCACGGTTGCAGGTAGCTATTGCATGTGGAGTTAGTGAGAACTACAAAGCTCTCTGCCGTTTTAAGGATATGTGGCTTCAACAGATGGGTGCCAAAGCCGTCGTGTTGATATCCCTGACAACGTTCTCGCAAATTCCTTGTGCATAGCATATATCGCTACTCAGCACAACGCAATCTGCGGGGTCAAATCAAGTTTGTACCTTTTACTTAAGAAAGAGACTTTCAGCAACTGCAGGCGATTTAGCCTATTTTCAACAAAGTTATCAGCGAACGTGACAAGATATTTCTCCGGTAAGAAGGCCATATAGCGAAGGATTGCTGGTCCAGGAAACGGGCCAAAACTGAAGAGAGCAAAACGGTTACCGTATCCTGCTTCGAGGATCGCCATGCAATCGGACAACCAAATAGTTTCATATTGACAGCCTGTGTCACGGGCTAAGCCCGAGTGTGGCTCGGCTCGGCTGCGCTGGATCCCTTGCTCGCCCGTGGCCGCAGTTATTAGCGTTCTCCCTTTTCCTTCGTTTCCTCTTTCCTTTCTTTCCTAGCGAATTCTTTTTGTACAAATTCTATTTATTAGAACATCAAGCCCTGAACCTTCACATTAGAATTCGATCATTGGCAATCACAATTGTTTCACTGGTATTATTGAATGGTTAATTACCGATCACCTAAATCGGACAGCTCATCGGAACGCGCCTATTATTCGGACGACGACAAAATGGCCGAACAGACATTACCTGGCTCCGAAATGCTTCTCCCTCAGACCAATCCGACCGATACCACGGCTTGGCTCCATCATCTTTTACAAGCGAAGCTGGAGATCGATGCCGACGCAATCGGCGAAGGAAAGGCCCAAGTCTGGTATTGTTTCAGCCGCCTCGACGGCAAGGCCGCAGCTCGGGTATACCAACATGACGGCATCTGTTTTTGATCACGATGGTGACCGAAAGAACGCCTGGTTGATAGACAGTGGTGCCTCCTCCCACATCTGCTGTCAGGCCGAGTCGTTTGAGGACGCATTGTCAAACAAGATACTAGTAAGCGAGGAATAATCCTGGAGGAGAGACGATTGTGGATTGCGGATATGATATTGGATTGCAAGGATAAGTTGGTGCATATGGAGCCAACAAGACAACCCCCTCTTGTTGTGCAAGGCATCAGCCTTCCAAAATGGAACTTGCTTTGGCTGGCACACCCCATATTATTTCCATGTATCAGAAGAAACCCCGCAACATTGATTAGTGTCTTTGATTCCAATGAACTCGAAGGAAGGTCTCCAATTTCTGGAGACCGATTCAACTGATTCTGTCCTCCATCCCTGCTGATATAAAACATCACGAGTCTACAGTGTGGACCGGTATCGTACGAGCGCGATTCAGTTCAGCACCCTGAAGGTTCAATCATCACGGAGTATTGCGGGTGCGTTCTATGTGTATTGCGCAAGAAAAACATGACCGCGGATCAACACCAACTGTTGACCGAGTAGGGGCTTAATACGCTACCGCCAAAGCAACCAAGTAGTGTATATAACTATCCTGCCAGCTTCAACACGCGTTATTATCAACAATGGGTTGCCGACAGAGTTAAAGTCTCGTGGATGGTGTAGAGCAAATGCAAATGGATCTACCAGCCTTAGGAGATCGAATTACAGCAACCTCTTCCTAAATTTAAACCGGAAGCTCTGCCACAAGACTGTAAGCTCAAGTATGTAGCAAACAATGTAACCCTACTAATCAGACAACTCATTGCTCATCTACATGGCACATTTGCCGGCATCTCTCTCTGCCTGCTACGTACCTCTTTATAAAAGTCAATTATTATTCATCTAATTATTGTACTCGTGACATGCACGCGCAACTGTGGTGGCCATGAACAACAAGGTGTCTGCCCCCGTTTGGAGGTTTGATTGGCCGAGGCAGATATGCGAAAGTTTGCAAAACTTTACGGCATATATACTCGGTGTTTGGTAAATACACCGTAAAACGTACGCAAGTTGTGTAACTTCATTCGTTCCCGCCACGTCGTGTTAGCTGAATACGGACTAGGGCCAAACTTTCATGTTGCCAGCGAAGCTTTGATTGATAACGCGCGATCGCGATAGGGATTAGCTTGGAACTTTATATTTTGCACGCCTGGGCTTCGCAATTTCAACGTCCCCAGGCCTTTGCTCCGCAAATCATCTTGTCCCAGAAGGTCTTTTCCGCATTGTGCTATCATAACAGTCGTTCATCTCCAAGATTCCCCAAGAATCGTCACAATGGAGACTGTTACGGAAGTTCTTTTGTCGGAGATGGCGGACGGTTCCGACGACGAATCGCGACCATTGCTCAACAACATGGAATCGTTCTCGTCGGCCCGTTCCGGGTCGCGACGCCATTCGTTCCATTCTCACGCCAAGAAATCTTCTGCCGACTTGGAATTTTTGGAGGATGTTGTGCTGGTGAAGGTATTGCGTTACAAAAATGTTGCGTTTCTCTGAACGCATGCTAATATTCGGTATAGCTTGATTTGTTCTTGACCCACCTTGAACAGCGACTACACTCGTTGGAATC
This sequence comes from Lipomyces sp. NRRL Y-11553, assembly GCA_003705905.2. Taxonomy (NCBI): domain Eukaryota; kingdom Fungi; phylum Ascomycota; class Lipomycetes; order Lipomycetales; family Lipomycetaceae; genus Lipomyces; species Lipomyces sp. NRRL Y-11553. The sequence continues at coordinate 140,837 of PPJW02000012.1, read as the reverse complement.
ATACAGTGCCGAGAAACTTAGCCGGTTGGATGAGAGTCTTGTGAATGCGTACCAGACATTGGTCGTAGTAAAAGACTCATGCGGCAAGCTTGGAGGGGAAGTTATTGGAGAAGGGTGGCGTCGAGGCGAGGCCATTGTTGGGATTCTCGAAAGACGATACAACGAGTCGCTAACCGCAAAAGACTCTTTGCCTTCCAAGGTTGCTGCTGGAATACACTTCCTTGAGCAAAAACTGTCGGATTTAGAGGGACAGTGCTATACTACAGTCAGCGAAACTATACAGAATGTCGATACGAGACTCATTGATTCGGCAGACGCCATCAATCGAAGTATTGAGGCTGCTCTGAAGGCAGCCAAAGAACGGCTTATTACGTACGAGGAACTGCCTTTACAATGGCGGGAAAATCCTTATATCTACCGTGGATACAGATTTTGTGCGAATTACACGGAATGTCTTATCAGTATGGTGAAGATCCACAATGAAACTTGTAATATTTGGACTCACGGTTTCGGCTTCATCATGATGCTTAGCGTCGCCTTATATTATTACCCTTCTTCACCAAATTTCCAAGATTACACTACGTGGGACAAACTCGTTTTTGGACTATTTTTGGTGGCCGCTTTGAAATGCTTGCTCTCGTCCACAATCTGGCACACATTTAACAGCATCGGTATTCTGTCCCATAAACGTTGTCTCGCGTGCGTCGATTATACCGGCATCTCAGTGCTTATCGCATGTTCTATTTTGACAACCCAGTATACGTCCTTCTACTGTCAACCCGTGTCGCGCGGGATCTACATGACTGTAACCGCGGTCGAGGGTATTGCCGGCGTAGTCCTAGCCTGGCACCCGGCTTTCGACGAGCCAGAAAATCGATGGCTGCGAATTACACTTTTCGTCGGCCTTGCCATGTCGGGCGCCTTGACTCTTGTTCATCTTTCATGGACCAGAGGTTTAATCGACACGATGATGTTTTACCTGCCAATAGCCAAGAGCTTGTTATGCTACATAGGTGGTGTTGTGGTTTATGGATGTTTATTCCCGGAAAGATACTTTCCTGGTTCAATTTTCGACTGGATTGGAATGTCCCACAATATTTGGCATTTGGCTGTTGTTGGTGGTATTTACTACCACTACACCGCCACAGTCAAATTTCTTGGAGGTGCACGAGAGTTCAGCTGTGAAGCTCATTAGATGACTGGACAGTGCATTAGACGCATTAGACGGATTTTGCCTTTGCTTCAACAATAACAACAAAGTGAATTATTTTGTATATTTCTTTTTTCTGTTTGGGTATCTTGGTTTTTAGATCTCACTTTGTCTGGCGTCCAACAATAGAAGTGTGGCGTGCAGGAAAATGCATGCTCATTGGATAATAGAGAACTCTAGTTGGCATATGGTTTAAGGCGTTTTTTAAATATAACGTCAAGGCATTGAGATTACTGAGCGTCGGTATATATATTGGTTTTCATTGTACTTCTCATTTTGCTATTTTACAAATTCGCGTGCAAGTTGTTGTGTAAGTGCGCGATTCAAAAAGTTTTCAGGTTGCAATGCATGTACACAAGGCATCTTAATTAAACAAATTCAGTCGCACAAATATGCCACGCAGTCGCATCTATTCTCTTTGAAAATTGACCACCCAATTTTTATGTCGTTTGAATATTTGATTGCAAGTGGTCGCGAGAAATAGTAAAATTTATGTCGATCTAAGAGCGTGGCAACCATATTATTCGACGATCATTACCATAACGTCCTGTTTAGGCAAGTCGATGACTATGTCTACTCGGCTGTTTGCTTTTGACTCGGTTTCGAATCTTGTCCCCCTTCAGTTTCCTCATTAGCCTCGTCGGCTTGTTGTTCATCCTGATTGTCACCATCATCCGATGGTCCTGCCAACGTAGGCAATTTGCCAAAGAAAGTAACAACCGAAAACGCGGCAACAACGAGGCCGGTGAACGTTAACAGCATCATGTTCGAAGGCTTCTTAATAGCCCGATCAAGCGCGGTTGCTCTCATTTTCGCAGGATCAGATCGGTCAGTGTGAAGTGTCCGGTCGTCCTCGTCCTCGTCGTTAGGGTTGTATGTTGGAACTGGCTTGGGAATGTATAGTCGCATATATCCAAAACGACGAAGTTTATAAACTTGCCCGCGTTTTATAGACTAGCAAAGTTGGCGACGGGACGCGTGGCCCAAATGCCCGTCATACCGTGCGGCTCATATTTTTGGCGGGAGTTTGCGAACGTCCCATAATAGTTCAGTGACGGTTCAACGACTTGTGCTGAATTATTCTGGTCGCGTTAATTCTTCGCGTAGTTTTGGTAAATTACGTTGTCGAGGACTTACTTTTTGAAATACTACTACCGCATTTCGGCTACAAATTCAAAACTCATGAATATCATGTCACCAGTAGCGTCATCTTCGGCTCTAGATTCAGATTATTTACTTTCTTCTCCGAAGTAGATCCCGGGTACTTTGTTTTTTTGCCCCAAATCTAATGGCTAACGTACTTGATGCGACAGAGACGATGAGATATTTCCAACCTTCGAGCGCCGGGTGTCAGCACGCGGGTTAATATCGAAATACAACGATGAATTCGTGTTGAAGAATACGGAAAAGGCTTATGAGCAGCAATACGCGAGCTTGTATTTCCTTCGGCTGACTGTTCTCAAGCCGCGTGTCTCTAAAGTCGCTGCTGATGCGTGGAATGGAATGAGTGTACGTCGACTTGATCCATCCCCTGTCTGGCTGGCGTGCACTAACATAAAAGGCAATAGATATTGAGTCAGGAGGTTAAAGCGGTAGATCGAGTCTTGGACGTTCGACAGGGCGAGTTCTGTTGGATTGTCGGCACAATCTACATTGAAATGAGCCTGAAACCAAACATCTTGGACGAGATTACTAAGGAGGTGAATATAGAGCAGAAAAACCTCTTTTCATTTTTCGCCAATATGCTAATTAGTTTTGTATGCTAGTTTTGGACCACCGCGCCAATCTCCAAAGACAAGTTCGTGGACCCGCAGCACGATGCAATTATGCTTGAAGACGAATCAGGACGTGTAAATCTCGTGGGATCAACGATCAAGAGCGAATTATTAGTTACCGGCTGCGTTGTTGCTGTTCTGGGTAGCGAGACGACTAGCGGGGATTTCGATGTCGTTGATATCAGGTATCCTGAGCTTGCCCCTCAGGTGCCACGAGAGATCTCGACAGGACACGAGCGAAAATACGTCGCGCTGGTGTCGGGTTTGCAAGTCAGTGGCGATATTCATGAGACCTACGAGACGTCTATGCTATTTGAGTACCTCATGGGTGAACTCGGCGGATCTGATGTAAGTGTGAATGTTTTGATACATTGTCCCCGATTTTGTCTGCTTAACCCGCCGTAGGACTCCAAACGCGCATCCGAGATCATCCACGTCATAATTGCAGGCAATTCGTTTGCAAATCGCGATAGTCCGGTGTCAAGGGACGAAGACAGCCAAGATAATAACTCCCAGAAAAAGAAGAAAAAATACGGATATGACTCGAAATCGTATAACTCAAAGCCGACGGAAGCCTTAGACAGTTTGTTAGCTGATTTGAGTACTTCAGTATCGGTAGATATAATGCCCGGAGAGCAGGATCCGACGAATTACTCGTATCCCCAACAACCGATTAATCCGGCATTGGTGCCCAGAACCAGAAGATTTCTGGGGTCAAGTTTTAGATCTGTATCGAATCCGTGCTGGTGGGATATTGAAGGGTTACGGTGAGGATACGACAGGTTCTGATAAAGCTTTTGGCATTAATATTTTAACACGTTCGATAGGATTCTTGGAACTGGCGGACAGCCAGTCGACGATATTTTCAGATACATCGAAGACGATGACAGATTACAAATGATGGAATATAGCCTACGATGGCAACACTGCGCGCCGACTGCTCCCGATACTTTGTGTAAGTTACGTGTTTCTCGTTAGGTTTACTGACGACTAAGACAAATATTCTTTAGGGACCTATCCTTTCCGGGATAACGACCCGTTCATTTTGAACGAAACACCACATTTATTCTTTGCCGGTAACCAGCCAGAATTTAAGACAAAGATAGTAGATGGTGACAATGGACAACGGGTCAGGTTGGTAACTCTGCCAAAGTTTTCGGAAACAGGCCAGGTCGTGCTTGTTGATGTGGCCACGTTAGCATGTGAGGTCGTTTCATTTGGGTTAAACGGAGCTGGGCGGTAAATTCATTGTATAAAAGGTCATGAGTCCAGAGGCTCACTCTGATCATATGTGTATATTAAGGTATATAATTTAGGACTTTTAATCTGGCAAGATTGCAGGTTTTGTCGGTATCCGATATGTTCCGGTGGAATTAGGAAGCTCCGGATACGGGACCAGCAGCTTGTGCTCTCGGTGAATGTGACAGCAATTGCTGGATATATCGGCCGCAAAACGGTTAGCTACGTTGCCAGGACCAGAAAACTGTAGAGCACAACGACTATTATCATGAAAAAGAGATGTCAACACTGAAACTGCCAGTACTTAGTGGCTCATAGGCATTGGTTTATGGACAAACCGGGTAAAAAAACCATCGTCTGATAAATGGGCCAATCGCAGCGAGCCGGTTACGCGCCAAAACCATCGCTACTTGGCAGATACGCCACAAACCCGTCGCGCAATGGCACTCTGCAGCCAATCGGAACTTTACACAAGGGCCGAAAGTTCCCCGCGCATATGTGAACTTTTTTTGCAACATTTATGGTCTCCTTCCCAGTCTTCGTCCTGACGATAAGTCGCTCTCTCTGCCGATTGACAATCGAATCTTAGAAATAACAACAAAAGGAACAATGAACGCCTGCCGAACATCTCTTGCTGTGATGAGCAACACAATTGTGGGTTCCGTCTCCCGCAGCATGGCCTTATCCATGCGTGCCGGCGCGGTCTCGACAATGCGAGGCATGGCCACGGCGACTTCGGAGCCTGCCCGCCCAGCCAATCCGCCACGGATGAAGAAGCTTAAGATCTACAGATGGAACCCTGACGAGCCGTCTGCGAAGCCGCGTATGCAGGACTATGATGTTGATTTGAACGAATGCGGACCCATGATGTTGGACGCGATCATTAAGATCAAGAACGAGCAAGACCCGACCCTCACGTTTCGACGGTCCTGCCGTGAAGGCATTTGCGGATCGTGCGCGATGAACATTAATGGCACCAACACGCTTGCGTGTCTTTGCCGTATCGATACAGACTTGACCCAGACAACAAAGATCTATCCTCTCCCACACATGTTTGTCGTCAAGGACCTTGTTCCCGACCTGACCCAGTTCTACAAGCAATACAAGTCCATCAAGCCGTATTTGCAGCGCACGGAGTATCCTGAAGATGGCAAGGAAACGCTGCAGTCGATCGAGGACCGCAAAAAGCTGGATGGATTGTACGAGTGCATTTTGTGCGCGTGCTGCTCCACAAGTTGCCCTTCGTACTGGTGGAACCAGTCCGAGTACCTGGGTCCCGCGATCTTGTTGCAGACCTACAGATGGTTGGCGGACAGCCGTGATCAAGCCACTGAGCAGCGAAAGCTTGCCCTTGAGAACTCAATGTCGCTTTATAGATGCCATGTGAGATTCTTTTTTTTTGAATTATATTTTGTTTTTCTGTTGGTGTAACGCGATACTAAGTTAATATTTTAGACCATTATGAATTGCTCGAGGACATGCCCCAAGGGTTTGAATCCTGGTCTTGCCATTGCTAAAATCAAGAAGAGCATGGCATTGTAAGGGTTGGTTTTAACATTGTCGTGAAGTGAAGACAGCTTTGTTACACTGTGTTTAGATTGCGCACAAATCGATCTCGGAGACGACATACATATAATTAATCATTAAGATCGTTCAACCTGGCGTTTGTTTGTATTTAGTTCGTTTATTTCATTATCATTACATGCAATTGGGTAGGAAATGAAACAGAGGATAGGAAAGAAAGTAAGGAGGCAGTTGACGCCTAAACGGCTAACGGCAATACTGTATAAGTATGTATTAATATATTCGTTTGCCGATCGTGTCCGACCCATTATAGGATGACACATATACCAGCCTATTTGTCGTGGTGTAGCAAAAAATCGAGATAAAAGGATATGTCGTACTTGCTTCTTGTGGGTTCGGTCCAGGGCAAGGGCCTTTGCCGATACTGACTACGCCTTGGCTCGTTCCCTTCTCACGATGACCTCCGAGAAATACTTTTAAATAATTATTATCTGATGGTTCACACGCTGCACCATTCCGCCACCACCCCTGCCGCCACAGATATATAAGAATGGCCTCGCTCGCCCTTGCGCACACTGTCCGCGCCGCCCGCATCCCGGCAAAATCCCATTTCTCGCTCTCCTCCTCCGTCTGCCGGGTCCGCGGTCTGTCGTCATCGTCGCCGTCTAGGCCTGTCCGTCCTACTCTCGGCCGCTCTGCATTTGCTGGTCTGTCGGAGTTCACCGTCATGGTTTCCGGATGTGAGTGAATCTTCTTCAGTTCCAACTAATTGTGTCTTCCAAAACACTGTAGCGGTTTTGCCGGAAAAAAAATGTTTTGTAATTTGGACAATTAATTATTTTTTTTTCTTTTGGGACAAATTGACCTGTGACTAATTCCGACTCAGTCTCCACCAAGATCCGGGTCAAGAATCCAATTGTCGAATTAGATGGCGATGAGATGACCAGAATTATCTGGCAATTGATTAAAGACAAGGTACTATACTTATTTTTTTTTTTTTGAATCCTTCGGGTAGTGTGAACGTTGGATGGTGTTAATGATCCAAATTCTAGCTCATCCTGCCATACGTCGACGTCGACCTCAAGTACTATGATCTCGGAATCCAATACAGAGACCAAACCGATGACAAGGTCACAGTCGACGCCGCCGAGGCCATTCTCAAATACCAGGTCGGTGTCAAATGCGCGACAATCACTCCGGACGAGGCTCGAGTGAAGGAGTTTGGACTCAAGAAGATGTGGCTCTCGCCTAACGGCACCATCCGTAACATCCTCGGCGGCACTGTCTTCCGTGAACCGATCGTGATCCCCTCGATCCCGCGTCTCGTACCCGGTTGGACAGAGCCTATCATTATCGGCCGTCACGCCCACGGCGACCAGTACAAGGCCACCGACGTCGTTTACCCGTCCGCCGGCAAGCTCGAGCTCGTCTTTTCTCCCGCAGATGGCAGCGAGCCGGTCCGAAAGACCGTGTACGACTTCAAGGGCCCTGGCATCGGCCTTGCTATGTACAACACGGACGAGTCAATCCGAGGGTTTGCTTATGCTTCGTTCGCGATGGCGCTCCAAAAGGGCTATCCGCTCTACATGTCGACCAAGAACACGATCCTCAAGCGCTACGACGGTCGGTTTAAGGACATTTTCCAGGAAATATACGACAGCGAATTCAAAGCCAAGTTTGAAGAGAAGGGCATCTGGTACGAACACCGTTTGATCGACGACATGGTCGCCCAGATGATCAAATCTAAGGGTGGCTTCATCATCGCCATGAAGAACTACGACGGCGACGTGCAGTCCGACATCGTCGCTCAGGGCTTTGGATCACTCGGACTCATGACCTCTCTCTTGATTTCGCCCGACGGCAAGACTTTCGAGTCTGAGGCTGCCCATGGCACCGTCACCCGTCATTACCGTGAGTACCAAAAGGGCCGTGAAACCTCGACCAACTCGATTGCATCTATCTTCGCCTGGACACGCGGTCTCGAGCAGCGGGGCAAGCTCGATGCCACACGTGAGGTCGTAGACTTTGCACACACTCTCGAGAAAGCGACCATCGACACCGTCAATGTCGATGGCATCATGACCAAGGACCTTGCACTCGCCCAGGGCAAGAAGGACCGGTCCGCATATGTTACTACCGAGGAATATATCGACGCAGTCGCCAGGCGACTCCAGAATGCAATGGATGCAAAAGCAAAGATCTAATATATTTCCCTCCCTATAAATACATGTCAATCACCCCGAAAAATATCACTTTGGAACGATAAATTTGGCAGCCATGGTCCCAAGCATTTTTTTTGTTGTAAATAAAATAATTTTGTTTGGTAATTTTGCAATATATCAAGGTTGCGTTTTATGGTAACCAGATCATCCTATTAATATTTGCCAATCGCTTCTTTAATACACGCTTTCATCTGGACCGCGTTTTCAGCCTGCAGCTGATATCCGCCACAGTATGCCCTCAATTGCTCCATGTTGAGTCCTTCAATTGCGGCGAAACTTTGCAGAGCGGGCAGATTATGCTAATTGATATTGTAAGATCGATTTGATATTTCAAAATTATCTTTGCATACATACGGGTGGATGTGTCGGTAGAGATCCGTCACGAAAAGGGACTACAAAGAATGGGATACGTTCGCCATCCGCGAGCCTATTGGCATTCTAATTCAAATGTTACTGGGGCAATATGAATGCATAAATTTATGGACACATGCCAGAGCAACCGGCAACAATGAGCTTAAATTCTGTGCCCATACAACGCGCTCCAAACCACGCTCAAGACGCTCCAAACTTTGGTCCATTCGGTCCAATCGCCGAAGTATCTCTTGCATGGGATCCGGCCCTGAAGCAACTGTTAGAAGCCATAAGCAGCGTAATTGTTCAACTCCAAAGAACCTGACGTGTAATTCTTATTTTCTCTCTAACGTCATTTAAGTAACGGAGAGCATCAGCCTCTTCTTCCTGAGATGGTCGTTGATCATCGGGCAAGCCGCCATCTTTCCATTATGTTAGCCATTGTGTAATGTTCTGTGTTTGATCCGAACAGGAAAACCCAACCATCTCTTCTAGACCGCACACAAGCAAAATATACTCTAGCAGCGGCCAAATCCTGATCGGTCGGTCGTTCTGAAGGCTGTTGGGGCACAACCAGTGCTACGGAGTTTCGAAGTCTTGGTAATGAGATTGGTGGCTCGTCTAACGTATTGATCCGCGCATTCTTAAAGCACTAGAGAGGCACGCACTAAACGGACAATCCTGCTCATTATCTATTTGCGAATGCTTGATTGTCTTATATAGTCGAAGAATTATATCGTGTGCACAATAAGTAAGTAGCGCGTAGTCGGCAATTCACGTGTAACCTAGTCACATCGTCACAACTTTTGTTTAACTCCTTCCTAAGTTGGCTTTGGTTGTTGATCCAGCTCACGCATTAGACGGAACTCTTGTCATTTTCCAGGTAATATACGACAGCGAATTCAGGGCCAATTTGAGGACAAGGGCATCTGGTACAAACACCGTTTGATCGACGACATGGTCGCAAAGATGATCAAATCTAAGGGTGGCTTTATCATATATGTTACTACCGAGGAATATATCGGCGCAGTGGCCAGAAGACTCCAGAATGGAATCGATGCAAAAGCGTAATATATAATTTATCCCTCCTTCTTTATACATGCATGTCAATCACCCGAAAATAATAAAATCACACCTGTTCAGCTTAATTTCTAAGCAAATTTTCACAATGCCTAGTCCGCTTGGCGATTCTGAACATCGTCGCCAAGTTGACTTCTGTGGTATTTCGTCTACAGACAGATTAGCAAAACGGCGTTAAAATTGTTCGGAAATCTATATAGCATCTTAACCATGCACGAGGCATGGACCCTTGATCGCCCCCACAAAAACACAGTCAAGAGTCGCAGAAATGCGGGTAAATGTTTCCCACGAAGCGCGACAGATAAGCAACACGGAATTCGATTCGTAGGCTCTCTCAAGAGTAATTTTGAATTCTGGCGGAATTGTCTTGCAAATTTGCTGGAAATCCTTCAGAATCACATTACTGGGCCTTCCGGCCAGTGAGATCTTGAACAATACGCTTGTTTCGTTGCTGGAAGGTTCCTCTAAATTCTTTCCTGGATTGCTCGGCGATAGATGGTTTAACGGCAAAACCAAAGGGTGTGCATTGCCAATGATCTGATGAACGGCATCCGGAGCTTTGGACGGCTTCAGCCGTTGCAATTCACCGAAGATGTTCTCAACATTGACATATAAGTTTCCAGCATTCTTCAGTACGAACGCCGCCTGGAGGAAGCGTCGTGTGAAAGACACTCCGTGTGTCCGCGACCGAACTTTACTACGCTCGCCTCCAGCGGCGAGCAGCTGGACGGTCCTCTTCGCGCCAGCACGAACTGCGGAGCCAGCATAACAACAGTCAAGCACAGCTAAGACATCCAGATTTTGGGTAAAACCAAACGTACACGCTAGAATAAGTTCGTGGATGTCGCTCCAAGGCATCTTCTGACTTCCATTCTCCGGGATGAGCTGTAATCCGTTTGATTCCGTATCAATGATGCCATGTCCGATATATGCAATGATAAGTAGAGACCTTGCGCCCGATACCGATAACTGCCCAACCTTGGCAATTATCCGTTCAAGGACATTAGGCCCTGGAGATTAGGAAGATTTGTCGACAACATAGTCCTCAACATCGTCGATCCCAAACACGTCGTGCATACAGTCAGAAAATGTGCAAGCATCTTGGTCAGCACCAGATGCATCATCCTCGAACCTAAGAATAAGTGCTTTGACGCGTTGATAGGTTGCACCACGCGCTTCGACAGTCTCTCGAAGCTTTATCTCAAACTCCTCGATTGGAATAGTGGCTGACGTAGGAGCAGTTGACATTATCTTGGTCAGTGTGGTATTTTAGCAGTATGATTTCCAGGTGACTATTGGTGTGGAAGAGACAGAAAGTGACAGAATCAACAGAATCGCAAGTTCCTAAGAGGGCGAAATGATGCTGATTAGAGACGGATAGCTGTTAAGCTACAAGGAAGATGCGGTTAGGGTATACAGCGAACAATCACCCCGATCAATATCGTACGGTAATCGAATTATAACATTACGATCATGAGCCACAATTGATCGCAATAATTATCCAGCACTACATTAAATAAATAGACCACAGTGACACAGAAAGATGTGCACCCAGCTCAAACATTTGTTTCACGTCATGTTGCTCTAGAAACGTAGAAGATGATCCCAAACGAAAATGACGACACGATATAAAATTATCTCCATAGCATTTACCAAGTATGCCTCAAGTTGCATTCTTGATACGTGTCTCGCCAGCAAATATGCAATAATTAATAACCTCTCATCTCAGTGTTTAATTAGGGTTTCTCCAAATTAAATAAGTTAACTTAACTTGTGGTTCGCCCTGGTTAGTCCAGGTCTGCAGGGACCCGAATAGCGACCGATGGTTCAATCATTGAAAACGAGAGTCTACAGATTCTTGCAGTCAAGTCCTCGTGCACCGCCCACTGTATCGGTAAATCTTCTTCCAGCAACTGAACCCGTTGAAGAAGAGTGCGCGCCTCATTATAATCCCAAACACTTCTACCCTATGCACCTCTATGAACTACTCAACAACAGATACCAAGTCGTTGCCAAACTTGGCTGGGGTACCAGCTCAACAGTGTGGCTGGCGCGAGATCTTCACCAGTATGTTACGGTCGTCCTTGACACGGCATACCCGTTCTCTAACCAAATAGATCGCGCTGGCTTCCTGGGCGCTACGTTGCAGTCAAAGTTAAGGCGAACAATTACGCCACTAGAGAAGGTGCTGAAACAGAGTTACGTATAACGGAGCACATAACAAAAGCAAATCCTCGACATTTAGGCCGCCATTTTGTCCGCACCTTGCTCGACTCCTTCGACTTGCGAGGACCTTGTGGCACTCATGTTTGCATGGTCTTCGATCCCCTGCTTGAGCCTCTATGGCTGCTGAAGGAACGGTTTCAGGGTTTCAGATGTGCTCAGAGTGGCCTCCAAAATGATAATGGAAGGCCTCCACTACCTTCACTCTCAGTGCCGCGTCATCCATACAGGTATCTTAGTTTACGATTACATTGTCAATGGGGGAATATCCTGGTAGCTGACAGACACCAAGATCTGAAATCCGATAATATCTTGATGGCTCTTCGGGGCCAGGGTGCACTCGATGCAGTTGCGCAGGCCGAGGTAGACGATCCATTGCCTCAGAAAAGAGTTGGAGATCGAACAATATACCTTTCACGGAACGAGTTCGGCCTGGATGTCAGTAGGTTGGGAAGACCAGTGATTACTGACTTTGGACTGGCTGTGCGTGGTGATGATCGTCGTCTTTACACTCATGTTATTCAGCCGGATGAATACCGTGCTCCTGAGGTAATCATTGCAGCAGGATGGAGTTACAGTGTTGACGTGTGGAACCTCGGCCTATTGGTACGACCTATTCAACTCTGCATTTTGAGGCTGTGGACTAACATTCACTGCAGATCTGGGACTTGCTTGAAGGGAGTGGCCCCTTCGATGTGGCACATTCTGGAACGCCAACGTTTTGCAATGAAAGTCATTTGGCACATATCATCGCCTTACTAGGTCCTCCGCCGCTAGATCTTCTCAAGCAAGGAAAAGAAAGTTCTAGATATTTTGACGATGAAGGTACTAACCGAATGGACCTTTTTTTTAGAGTTTTCTCTCCTGCTGATATTGAGCTAGGCAAGTTTAAGTTCCCTGAGCTTATCCCAGAAAAACAGGGCCTAGAAAATTCATTTTCTTGCATTTCAGGAGATGAGAAGAGGGTGTTTCTTAATTTCATTTCAAGGATGCTAAGGTGGCGGCCAGCGGATCGGAGCAGCGCGGAAAAGTTACTCTTAGATCCCTGGCTTCAAGAACGGTAATTACAGTCACAGAAAATCCTTTGCACACTTCGCAAAGGAATTTGACTCTGCGCGTTAATTTCGTGTGCATGGATTCCACCGCATCCGCGGTGTTAAGAGCAAGACTCAGCTTTGACCATCTGGTAAACACAATATGAAGGGCAGATGGATTTTCTCAGAGGTTCAGGAGATCCTGAATCGCGCCAGGAAGATGCGCCAACCATAAATCTAATTATTTTACGAATAGAGACTTTAAAACACCATACTACCACGGTGAGAAGGGGCTATATCTGTTAACAACGGTTCGGTTCAACCTCTCTATGGCCCAAACAATAAGTTAGAAAACGAGAAATTAGTAAGTTAATCTCACAACGAAATGAGCCGCACCTTGACTGACGTCATGATCTACGTGGGATTTGGAACTTGTGCGCGTTTTAGAGGCGATTGCGGGTGTCAAGTTTGCTTCTGCTTTATAGACTAAGATATCCCGTATTAATTACTTTTTGTCACTCACCGGAAAATATTTACCGCGACGACAAATATTTGAAATCCATTTACCGTACTCAAAAAAATTCTTTTTTTGGGTTTCTCTTGGTGGCGCATTGTAATTATCAGGTCGGATTTCTTTCTGGGGTCAAACTGTCTGCAAAGTATGTCGTTAGACACTTGGTGGTTTCTCATCATCATAGCAAATAACTGGTGATTACCCTAACCTCATACGTGAGCCGCACGTTGAAACTTTAAGTGCGACGACGTCATTACTCCTGAAAGTTTCCTGACATTTGTTGTCTTCAACTGCCAGGTGTTATTTTAGTTGTAGGTGGTTTGTGTCTTTCGTTTTTGGTGCTTCACGTTTTACTTGTATTTGTTTATGACTTTGGCCAATATTATTCTAAATCCGGCAATCTATATCAGCCTGGAAGCTGGCACAGTATTATAAAATGGATCATCGCAACCCCACAAGAGGCAGAACCCGTTGTTCACGTGATATCACGTGACACTTCGAGTGATGTCATTTATGTCAGATCTGTGACTATTGCGTGGCAGATTCAGACCTGTGTCCGATGCAGTTCAATAGCAGAGTCTGTCTACAAGGACATAAAAAATACCACAAGGTCGGAATAGATGGCGTTACCGGATTATTATAGAGTGCTTAAATGTGATCCCACCGCCTCACAGGCGCAAATTCGCGATGCCTATAAACGGTATGTATTGTCTGAATGTATACCCATTACTGTTGGCATAAGGTAAATCAAGACCAAAACAGTTGACTTATCAAACAGGGCTGCCCTTGCAACACACCCAGACCGTTTCCCACCATCATCTGCCGATGCAGAGACCGCGACCAGAGATTTTCAGCGAGTGTCGGACGCGTATTTTGTCCTAGGCGATTATGAGCGTCGGGCCGAATACGATCGGAAACGCAAGGACGAGAAACAGCAAAATGAGCAAGCAGGTGGTACCAACCAATCGTCGTCGTATTTCACGACGGAAGAAGAACGGCAGAAAACGTACCAGGACGAATTCAGGGCCGCATTTGAAGAAATGTTCCGGGACTCTGAATTCGACGCGTCGTTCGCACGAGCCGGCGACAGTTCTACCACAGATGCCGATAATACCGAAAGCAGCAGCACCCGCAAATTTTATACGATCCTCACAGGACTAGCCGGCGGAGTTTTAGGGTTCACGATCGCGAACGTGCCAGGAGCGCTGGCTGGTTTGGCGGTTGGCGCCAAATTGGGAAGTATCAGGGATAGCAAGGGAAAGAGTGTGTACGAAGTGTTTCAGGAATTACCGAGGGCAGATAGGGCCAGAGTGTTAGCCCAGATGGCCCAGAAAGTTTTTAGTAGCGTGGAATTGTAGATGAATGTGTGTTTTTTAGAATGTAGCACACTCTCTATATCAATATACAAATCCTTGACGTTAATGGCCACGGAATGTGGGGGGCGCGGCCTCGTAGTTCATATCGTCGTCTTGGAAACGCTCGAGGCAGTATATTTTCGCACCATTTCTGTTCGCGCGATCAGGCTTAGGAGCGAGTGGGTCCGGTAATAAGCCTTCGCGGGCTCCACCGCGCGTCATGATCATCCTATGGCCATTCCTTTTTGGTGAAAACATTGTAGTCCTGAAATTTTTGTCAGTCCCAAATATACCTGATCAACCATTGAATGAACTGACCCTTTGTTGACCTCGGCCCGCCGATTGGACGTCCGTCTCACGGCCAACTCGATATGGAATTCACAATACTCTGTCTTGTGCAGATCGACCCAATTCTGACATGGGGTCTCTTTCCGGGTCATGGCTTTACAAATTCCAAAATCGCGGGCCCGTCCAACCTCAACGACTTGGTCGTCGCGCTCAGTCATGTTCAGATTGAACCCAGTTGCGCCGGTGGCCCTTGCAGACCATACGCCGGGATTCAAAAACGCGACCACGTCGCCGAGTCTAAGTTTCCAGAATTTGTCAAGCGCGGGTCCCATAATGAAGACGTCGACATCTTGTTTGAGATCGGTGAGCTTGAGAATAAAATATCGCCGGGATTGCATCGATTTCTCTTCCTCGTCCGCATCTTCCTCCTTCGACTTGTTCGGGTCTCGGACGGTTGGTCTGGGACGTCGACCATGACCATATGTACCAGACTCGACTGTCGCATTGGCAATAATCTTATTCAATTCCTTTGACGTCTTGTCTGATTGTTTTTCGTCTGCTGTTGTGTTTTTCTTAACCGTAGCGTGCCGTTTGGTGTACATTATTGACGATTTCCTGGCGACAACGCCAAACACGGCCCAATCAGGGTACGCAGGCGAGTTGTATTCCGGTGGTGCGACGGCAGCGTAGAGGCTCGAGACTGTAAATATCTTCTTATCGCGCATGATCGTGGCCATGTCTGCCACTGAGGTATACCGGGTCAATAGCGTGAGATTTGTGTGCGAGTCGTACAAGTCTGTTTGGGTACCTGATAACTTTGATGCCAAGGTGACGACGGACGGAGTAGGCGCGGTAGCAGACGTAGTCTTTAAGGAAGTGGCAGTTACGGAGGATGACTCTGTCGAACACACAGGCGACTCTATTTCCAAGTCGTCGTCACTATCAGAGTCAGCACCAGCTGGTGGCGTACTTGTTCCGCTGCGGTCTTCCATATTCTGGCATATTTTGTCCTCCTTTTGAGCAGCCGTATCAGCGTCGTCGTTCGGAACGGTCAACTTCTTCTCACCAGCCTGATCACTCTGGGCTTTCTTGACGCTGTTTCCACGTCGGGCGGCCTTCAAACGCTCTGCGAATGTAATGCTTGCGTTAAGAGTCGTGCTGTCATTGACAGGTTTCAGCATGCCAGCATACACCGTCCCGCGGCGTTTCTCGAGTGCCTCTTGACGCGTCCGTCCCACCCGAGCCATCTGGGTGGATTTCAATCCCATCGTAGGCGCAACATGCATGCCATTCCGTCCCATGTCAGCCTTGCTGCCGACGACGACACTACTTTTAGGAACAGTCTCTGTCAATTTATTCTGTTTTTTCTTGTTGTGCCCAGTAAGTGATAAGTCGTGGGCGGACAGTCCTTTGTCGAGACCTAACCTTTGACGCAAGAGAACGACGTCGTCATGCTTTTTCGGTTTTATCGGAGATGGCGATTTCGGGACGAGCACTTCTGGGTTATTACTGTTGGCACGCCCCGGCGGCGGCGGCGGTGGTGAGGCACGGAGGATGGTGGGAAGGATCGAGTTCTTGATCGAAGGTGAGCAATCCAGACGACGGCGCTTGATGATTTCGTCATTGTGAACTTTTTGTAAATCGGGCGAGAAAAGTTTGCGTGGCTTGGTCGACCGTGTCGCCGGTGAAGCGTGACGGCCGACGAGGACAAGGTCGTCTGTCGGGGTTGGAGGGACACAATCCGGGGATGATGATGGTGATTGATCTGACGACGGCATATGCTGCTTCTTCGGCGTTGTCGTTGCTGGTTGCTGACGTTTAAGCGCTTTCTTCCGCTTGAGCTCGCAGAGGGCAAGTTTGGCCTTTAAGGCTTCCTGTTCTGCCCGTAGTCTTGCTTGCTCAGCTTCGGACTGTTTTAGTTGCAAAATGAGTATTTCTGTAGCTAGCTATTAGTAACTGTTTTGACCGTTCCGCGGTTGTCGGAAACTCACCTTCGTCGTCGTCGTCGGACACACCGTCCCCGGTGGAAGGAGACCGCGAGCGATCCGCTGGGTTTGGTGCCTTTGTTGCTGTCGAGTCCATATCGCAAGACCAGGCGGCGGTTGGCAAGGAAGGATTTGGTTTGGGATGGACCCCTACCCAGTAGTTGTTGAAGAAACCGACGCGTTGAGTCGCTGATACGCGTTCGCGTCGGCCGAGCCGCACGAGTTAGGAGTATATTCTTTTTGACTACTGCAAATCTCTTTTTTGCATAAACACAAGAAGCAGACAATGCCACGACTATTTATATTACCGACTGATAAAGGAGGAGGGGGCGATGACAATTCGGCAGCGAGGAGCAGCAGCATAATAATTACACTACCGCACCCATCGACGGGTGTGCCGACGCGGTATCTGGTGACGCGTTCGCAGCGGCTGGCCACCGCCATTCACGAGGTGACGATCATTGATCACTCGGTGGCACCTCATTCCACTCTTATTTCTGAGCAGTCATTGCCAGAAGATTGTGATGACGGCGAAGATATTGCGGGAGGGTGCGTGATGTCGTCGTCCCAGGTGTGCATAGCGACGAAGGTGGCCCCGTTCTTTTTTCTTGTTCGGGTACTAGTCCGACATGAACCGCAGTATCGGACATGGGAGGATATTTTTGATTATTTGCATAGCGAGACACCGGCATACCGACATATCGAGGCGCTTCTGGAACCTGAACTGGAGAAAATCACAGACACGATTGAGGTGACAGGGGGTGGACTGGGGTGTTATCGACTATCACGAGAGAAGTTGTTCCGGTTACTGTCGGGTCGAATTACCGGTATCGCGAACAATTTGCCAGCAAAGTTAGCAAAGACGCACGTCACCAACAAGCTCGCGCCTGTCAGGTTCGATGAGACCACACCAGAGGAGATGTACGACTTGGCCAAACGACAAGTCGCGATCACAATATTGGCAGGATACTTGCCATCGTCGGTTGCTGCCGAATTCATGAGTGGGTTTGCGAGTGAGAAGAAGGTGTTAGATGAGTTTATGAGTAAGCTAAAGGAGGCCAGGGCCCAAGAGATGATGAAGCAGAAGATGATGGTAGCTGGGGCTATGGCGAATAATGGCAAGCACAAGTTTGAGGATGAGGATGACGATAGTAAGACATTGAAGAGTAAAAAAAATGGCAAGAATGGGATGGCCAGCAACGGGGTTAGGAAGTTACAAAAGGTCGATACAAGTGGTACCCGGAAATTGACAAGCTTCTTTGCAAAGAAGTAAATGTGTTCGCTTGTAAATTATATATCATTCAATGGCGTTCTATGGCTGCGATATTATAATAGACGTTTAATTTTTTTCATGCTGAACTATCTGTTTTGTCGGAAAAAAGCCAGTTGTCATAGTAGTACCGGAGCTCTCCGATGCTTTCGAGGATATCACTCTTTGCCGTATGATTATACTTTTTCACTGGCGCATTCTTCTTTAATGTCGGATTACGTCGTCTGGCAAGTTCCTTGAGAGTGGAGACGTCAATAATACGATAATGCAGGAAATTGATCAACTACAGGGGCTGTCAGCAGGACCAAATATATATAATAACTACTTAACCTAACCTGTGGCATCTCCCGTCGCAAAAATTCCTTATCCATATGTACAGAATTACCACTCAGCATCCCAGTTCGGGGTTCAGTCAGGCCGCATTCATTTTTCAAATAGTTCAAAAGCTTGATTTCGGCATCCATGGTCGAGGTCGTTGATGCACGGACTTTGGCAATTAATCCAGATTCACCATGATGCTTTATGCACCATTCGTCCATACTTTCGAGGATCTTATCCGGACATGAAATCACTTGTTCGAACCCGTTCTATCGTGCAAATTAGAATGGCTTAACGACATAACAGAAATGCAAAGGCACGTACGGGTTCGACAACGTTAAGATCGCCATCAGTGACAAAGCATGCGATTTCTATAATTCTATCATTGTAAACGTCAAGGCCCGTCATCTGCACTTAGATCAGTTTTGTGCCAAGCGAATACGCGAGATCGCAACGGGGGACCTACTTCGCAATCGATCCACACCATAGGTCCGGGAGGTCCGTTTGTATCCATTGCTGCCATAGTATTGTTTGTATAAGCAGTAGTAGTATTATCCAATTGGTCTCTGATAGAAGTAAAGTGTCGGGCTGACGAGTGGGCTGATATGTAAGTACTGTGTGGTCGCACTAGTCGTCGATATATAGCCGGTCTGGCGAATTGACAGGAGATCTGCCTTGGACACAAGTATTTGGCTCTCACGTACGCTGTCCAACGCGGCATGCAAAGGTTTAGTGAAATGAGATATCGGCAGTGATCATTGTACGCGATCAGCAGTTTGTGTTCGCTGAACTGCTAATAAATAATCGCGTAACTAATGTAAGCAGGGTAACGGAGCAGTAATGAGCCGATTGCATGGAGAAGAGTTTTTGTGCTTTGCTACTAGAATCTGACCGATAAATGAGTAATTGCTGGAATGTGCTAAGTTGCAAATCACAGGACTGGTATTTCTTCATAGTTCTTCTTCCAGATGTTGCAGCATATGCAGTGTCAATATGTATCATGATCCATGAGCTTGAAATTAGAAATTGGAGACATTAAATCATACAGATTTGGATCTCGTCTGATATGTATATATTCAATTATCGATTAACCTTACATATCGTTCTAGAACTGACTTGTGCGGTTGTGCCTCCGGCAAATGTCACCAACCTGCTCTCGTAGAATGCCAGTTGCGGCCATACCAAGAAGAAAGCACAGTTCCCCGTCCGATCAACACCAGTTAATACTTAGTACTGCGGTGGGAGACCACGCTGGAATCGTAGGTGCTGCAATTATCTATTTACTTTTTTTTGTTTCTTTTTTTAATATTTAATTACTTCCCGCGAGGACGACGTTGAGCTGGGACTAAATTAGAACAGGGGTACTATACCCTTGAATGCGAACAATGTTCTTTGTTGGCCGCGACTTAGGTCAATGAATTTAGGAGTTAACTGAAGAAAATCTGTTGTATGTTGATTCATTATTTTTCGATAATTCGATCCTCAGCCGTTGGACATGCTGGTGCGTACGTGATACGTGATTGCGTGTCTCCTTGCATGGCTGGGCTGGGTGAGGGCGATCATTGCTGCAGCCTGCAAGGCACCAAGCCAGTAAATAGCAGTTAAGACATCAACTAATGCAGGAACCGAACCACACCATCAGCCATGCCTCCTGCTGTTTTGCTTTCTACGGATCAACCCCGTCTCAGTTGACAGGCTTGGCCTCCTCCTTGTTCGATGTTATCAACGCCGGGCAAGCGAGGGGTCGTAATAATATCTCGCCAATTTGCTCTAATTGATTCTTCCTGGCCCTTGGAGCAGCAGCCGCACAAAACATCGGAGATACACCGGAGACTGGAGCTTGCTGACCGGAAAGGGCCCATTATATGATGCCGCCGATTAATAATTGGCAAAAGAAAATAAAATATAAAATTAGCCCCCACCAAGCATGAGCGATATTGCTCGCGTGCTTTCGGTTCACTTCGTAGCGTCGAACCAGCCACGCAGCCACTAGGGCGGTGTTTCAGGGGCTAGATACTGCGCCACTGAGCCACTAGCTGCGTCTGGCTGTAACCCCCTGCAGAAATTTACTGTCAAGGTACACCTGCCCAGCCACACACTTGTCGCAGACCCTTGTTCCCAACGCAAACTCCTTTCCAAGGCACGCGAGTTTCCATTCCTATGGCAAAAAGAATTCTGCAGCAGATTTGTTCAGCCAGGTCCAGCCTCTGCGGAATGCAGCCCAGCCAGCGTTGTTTCGCATGGGTCACCTTAATCGCCCAGCCGCGGCAATCATATATATCATCACCTCGACTCCCCTTCCTGTCGTTTTTGAAATCCTCACTCCAGTGAACAGCAGTAGCGACAGCGGCAATGAAGTTCTTTACATTCATTTGCATGGCAGCAGCCTTGTTCGCGCTGCTACGGCCAGTTAGCGCATTCTTCGACAACATGACCATCGCCAACGTCACCATCGCCAACAAAAAGAGTAACACCCCGATCCGCGGTGTCAATGTCGGTGGTTGGCTTATTCTCGAACAATGGCTTGGCGGTAATATCTGGAACGCTGCTCCCAACGCGACTGATGAATACAGCTTGTGTGAGATTCTCGGGCCCGACGCGGCCCTGTCAGCTCTCGAGGAGCACTGGTCGACCTTCTTCACGCAAGAAACAGTCAAAGAACTCGCATCCTACGGCGTCAATGCTCTTCGCATTCCAATCGGCTACTGGTCCGTCGTTGAAGACAATTCCCAGCCATATGTCATGGGCGCCATGAACTACCTCGACCAGGCCATCCACTGGGCCAAGAAAGCCGGTCTCAAAGTCTGGGTTGATCTGCACGGCGTGCCCGGATCCCAAAATGGGTTTGACAATTCAGGTCATGCCGGTAATGCCGATTGGCAGGTATATACTGAGAACATCAACGCGACCATCTCGGTCCTCAAATCCCTGGCACATAAATACTCGGCTAAGAATTACTCGAGTGTTGTAGTCGCCTTGGAGCTCATCAACGAACCAATTTCGTGGTATCCTAACAACGTCTCTGTCACTCGCCAGTTCTACATCGACGCGTATGCCGAAGTCCGCAAGTCGTTGACTCATAACAAAAATCTGCAAATCATCATGCACGACTCATTTGTCAACCTATCGGACTGGTCTGACATGCCGTCGACAGTTGATGCGTCTTACGGCCAGCTCGGGCTCGACTCCCATATTTACCAAGTCTTCACTCCCGAGACGACAGACCTCGACGCACCCGGACACGTTTCAACGGCATGCGACTATCAATACACTCTGCAGAACTCGACAGATATCATGCCGACCTATGCCGGTGAATGGTCTGCTGCCGAGGAAATTTGTCTGTACTCGAATGGCACCACGACCGCGGGCACATCTTGTTATGAATACGGATGCCAGTGCACGTCCGACGATTCGTCAAATTGGAGTCCAGAGCTCGTCAGTATCGTGAGATCGTTTGTTGAAGCACAAATGGACGTCTTTGAAGGCAACTCGACCGGTTATTTCTTTTGGTCCCACACCGGTCCCGGTGCTTGGAATTTCATTAGTGGAGTTAAGCAGGGCTGGATCCCGCAACCTCTAACCGACCGCCAATTCCCCGGACAATGCGGGTTCGTGTTGAACAATGGCAATCATCATAATACAACCCATCACAAGTACCACCGTCGCGTTCAACGCGGCCTGTTGGGAAGCATATAGAGCAGTGTTAATTCTCCTTGCATTTATTTAACGACGATACGACAATGACATTATCATTATTTTTGGGTTATTTGGATCATTTTTGGGCATTGGTTTTTTTTTCATTTGTGTAAATATTATAGATTTTTTAGGACCATAGATATTATAGATAATAGAACTAGATTAATATGATAGGTACGATACCACCATGTGGCTCATAGTTTAATTATGGTTTCCAATCTGGGAGCGCATGTCCCAATTATACGCGGTTTTAGAGTTTTCGCATTCCTTAACGCGTCCGCCACGCGCCTCGACGCGCTTCAACACGCCTTCCGCCGACACCGAGTGGCAAGCACGTGGCTTGCTTAACAGCTAAGCCACACAAAACAAATTAAACATGGCGATTATCATGGTAACTGATAATGCAAATTCAAATTCCTTTTTATTGTAGTTGGACGCTCCGTGAACGACGGAGTTTGAGAAAACTACGTAATTTTCCAAACGGCCCAGATGACGTTGTTACGCAGTCCGATATGACGTTTGTGGACTTATGGCATATTACGACTGAGCTCTTCATTTTCCTTGACTTTTGCACCCTTCGCCGGGACAAACATGAAAGACTTCTGCGTCAGGAAGAATCGGTGTCTCCTGCATATCCGCAACGCGTCCTTCACTAGGTCGGGAAAAAGTCCCTGAGTGTAGGGCCCAACCTAGGCTCTCTTCTGGTACAACCATTTGTCCCCCTTTCAAGGTGGTCTGTATAGATGCTTAGTGCACTGGATATATAACACTAGTGAGCCTCACCCATTTTTCGCCCGTTGTGTGTGACTGTGCCACTGGTGGAAACACTTTTGTACATTCATAAGTGCTGTATCCATTATCCCGAACCAAGTGGTCTCTGTACAAGTTGGATGGACAGGCTCAGTCTGGCGTAGGGCGTCTTCAAACTCTGGGCGATCGCTAACTGAATACGCGTCAGGATTAATAAGTAGTGTTGCATGAGCCGGCAACGCGTAGGCAGGTAGATAGATGCCATACAATCAGGGCTCAGCGGGAGTGTTGCATTTGTAACGTACGTCCTGCGTGCGGGACCTATCCCGGCGGGCCACGAGGCAGCATTTGTGGGACATATTTGCATGGTCTGGTAGAGGGTTGATTTTTTAGTTGAAAGTACTAACTTATCTTTAAAAGTCATGTTTTCACTGACACAGGGGTTATCGAGGTGCATGGCGTACGTTTATCAGGATGCGTACCACATTTGCACCCACGATAAATTGCGGCCACTACGTATCCTATCGATTGCAGTCCAGTAATAAATATTGTCTAATAATCTATTGTCATTATTTGCTAAGTGACTATGACTGCCGGTAACGATTGGCTCGGTGCACAACGCGCACCATGGCCCTCTATTTCTGAACCTCATAATGCCGATGGAGCAGTGGATCTGGAACGAGCTCCTTCTCCCGACATGTTTGACGAACACGTGTTAGCAGAAGTATGCTAAAGGGATAATTTGTGCGACTTGTTGCTAATATTTATTTGAAGAATATCAGGGCACATCAATCTTATGGAAACACAGAATCGACTAAGCCAGTAGCCACTGACAAGGCTTGGGCCGGATCAAAGTCGAACAGCGGTACCCTGTCCGGAAAGTTTGCCGAAAAAATACATTCCGAAAACGTGTTGACTCCTCCTCGTCTGAAAGAAAAAGGGAATAGAGCTGTTCTTCGAGGGGCAAAGGAAAAGAGAATTTGTGGAATCAAAAGAAATATCTTTATTCTTCTTATTTTGCTAATTGTGGCTATTGTTGTCGGTGCTGCAGTAGGTGGAGCTATTGGTGGAAGAAATGCGCATTCCAGCTCATCCAACTCAGCGGCATCTCTTACACCAGTTATGACAACGCCTCTGACGACCCCACACACTACCACTGACTCATCTTCTGCCAGTAAAAGTGCCAGTTATTCGAGCACATCGTCCTCTGCAACGATTTCTGAAACCCCAAGCCTAATGAGTACCGCGCAATCGTCATCCTCATCGGCGCCCCCGTCGACGTCCTTATCGTCGACATTATCGACATCGTCCCACATTACATCTGATGCCACGCAGCTAACGCTCTCATCGACGTCCTCACTGACGTACTTATCGTCGCCATTATCGCCATCCTCCTCCCCTCCAGAAATTGGGCAAGATGGTTCGCAAGCTAAGTCCTTGTCGTCGAACGCATTGACTCCGTCATTGACCACCTCATCATCGAGGATGTCATTACCGATGACCGACTTACCCACTTGCCCACTAAGTGGAACTTACACTTGTTGTGTATCTTGGTATGGACTAGGTTACAGTACAAGCACAACCATTTGTCGATAACTTGTGGCTAACTGTGATGTGAAATTCGCGCACTATAAGGGTATCAGGAGGAATCACAGTAGCGGTTCAGAATAATATTGGGTCACAGTATCAGAATATGCAAATTAGATAATAATTCGACTGAAGCCTGGCCTCCCGTCTTTCCAGGATCAAGGCCCACATAACAAGGAGATCCCTCATAGTTACAATAAGTTCCAGATAAAATTAGACAAGTAGTTTTGCACCGGCTCCCAAAGGTTTCAGCCTTATGCTGCCTATCTCTTCTAGATGTCGTGTGCTGCTCCAGCACAGCTTCCTACATATATATTTATGCCGCTGCACAAAATTCCGAGTTTTAAAGCAACATATGCGGACTACTACAGCACGCACCAGGCAAAACATGCCCGCGAGCATGCGATCATATGCGAATTGGCATATATTTTAAGTGTGGTCTAGGGACTCAGATATCTTTTGTCCCCTGCAGGTATGATATGAAACCAACCTGACATGTAATCTCATAGTATCATCTATTAAGTTATCGCGATACATGCGATATCGCAGGAGAAATGAATAACGAGCTCTAATCTAGCTGGATGCGTTATGACAAGTTACAATTTATATGTCAGCAAAACTTCGGACCGATATAGAACCGAAGTATGACCGTCTTTTTTCTTTGTCAATCCTAAAAATGTGCAAAGCGCGACAGAACTACCCTCTTGCGGCTCAGGATCGTCATCTGGACGGTGCATGTACTCAACTGAATATGGAGAACCGGGTTGAACACGGTAAACTCTTATGTCCCTATTTTCGAGGCTCATGAACGATATGAGAGTTAGCACCTCTTCAATAACTATGCTGAGAGTCGCGGAAAAAGTCTCATTCATGGAACCATCAGGATTAAACATCTGAGGATGAAGTGAAGACGAGAATCTCCTTCTGAACCAATTAAGTGCTGCCTGTTGATGATCTTGGTATTGAGACGTCATCTTAATTGCATCTCGTTCACCTTCTAGATTTAAGAAATTTGGATCCAGTCTGGCTTTGAGCGTGGTGGTGCGCCACACATCGTCGTTCGTGTCGGAATCCGATTGATGGAGATTCCTCAAAATTATGTTCTGCTCAATCTGCTTCAGGAGTAGTGATTCATCGAGGTTAAGACCGGGATGTAACACATTGTTAAATACATCCTCCACAAGCCACTCCGTCAGCAAGGCCTGTATTTTAGTACATTTGACCTTGGAGGAATGATCCATGCTAAACTGTTCGAGCCAATCCGGATATTTAACCCACTTTTCTCGCCACTGGTAAGCAAACTGGGCCAGACTCCTATCCAAAAGTTGAAAGCGCGATATATAACTGTAATCGTCCATCACGTACTTGTTGCGCTCGATTGAGATATTTGCCACTTGTGACTCCAATTGCTTAACTCTACTATCCTGTCGATGGTAATACGCCTTCAATAGCTCTAATTTATACGACTTGAAAAGATACCATGCACGAACTTCGTCTAGAGATCGCTCGCCAACATCATCGAGGTTTGGCTCTGGCGTTTCTGGTTGCTTTGCAAAAGCATCGAAAGGATTCCAATAACCAACGCTCGAGGAGTATGGAGCATGCCCTTTGCGTAGAGACGACAGCGTCTCTTGAGATGATGATGCTACATTGAGCGACGATGATCGAAGCGGGATACTAAATTCTCGAGAATCGTCTTGTGCCGATGTCGACAACCTGTTATAGCAATTATTATGAGAAGTTATTGGGTTGACCATATCATAACTCCCTCACCCGTCCTGACTCTCGCCTGGAGATTGATTAGCAAGACCGGCGTATGAGTCGATCCGAGGGTTGCCTTAATTAGATTTAGTACTGGTCAGTGCAAGAATATTTGGTCAAAGATAACAGACCCTGACTTTGGAATGAAGATGGAGAAGTAGCAGGAGCAGGAGCAGGAGAAGAAACAGATGGGCTCATACCAGGTAGTGATCTTGAAGACTTAACTAAGTGAGCTCCGTCGCCCGCGCTCTTGGCTCGTTTCATTTTTTTGAATAAGTCTGACATCTTAGCAGCAATATGGACCACAGATGTTCGAATTCAAAACACCGCGAGAAAGTTATGCAAGTCTAAGGATTATTGGATCTCAGGCACCTAATTCGTGACAATTTGAGGAGAAAATCAGAGATGGTATGCCATTCAGTCGGTCAAGTTATTGCGTACGCATCCTGCCCTGCCCATTCGTACACTCGTTTTTGTAGCATTGGCTAGATCGGTTACTTTTCATCGTTGTAAGCTATGCTCGTATGAGATATAATTGGTAGATTCAACAATAATAAATGATTTATCACTGTCCACCAGATTTGGATATCACAGTCGTAAATTTGTTGTGGAGGTCGAATGATTTGTCACTAATGGGGACATTTTGCGTACCCAATTTGTGCACCGCCATCTGGACTTAATTCTGACCACAACAAAACGCGTCTCGATCCGGAATACAATCAATACACTCAGGTCGTATTATATAGCACCACGGATATACGGATGAGCCGATATTTGCTATCTAACGTTACGAACCTGGCAGCGGACATAAGGGCCGTGCGCCGAAGACGACAATAGGTGACTAGTTGTAAGTTAAGGGGAACTTAGCAAGTACAAGTAATTTATATTGACCGACTACAAGTGAGGGTTAATGTATTTCACGGGCGAACCGGTCAAAATTCACCACATCACCAAAATTGAGCATTTCATATTAAAATCAACCGCAACAGAATTAAATTAGTTAATCTAGCAAATTCAATAGATAGTTCCTCATACCATTTAGCTTGATGGTGCTTGGCCTTGAATATCACAACAGGTGGGACGAGGACCCCTGTTGATCGCACTGCTACAATGATTGTTACCCATTCTCGATTCCCTTGCATGATTGTACGGGGTCTCTCACTGCGTTCAGCAGACGTCACAACCTTTGCTGTTGATAGGAGACCCATAGCAAACCCAGTCTCGTCGAAATTAGATATATCATCTTGGTGGATCCCATATTGGATAATTGTGTCGCTTATGAGCTGGAACCACTCCTTGATCACCTTAGGATCCTCCATTATGGCACGTTGATATGAAATCCTACGATTGAATCGAGATCGCAACTCTGGCAGTTCATATCCATGTCTATCAATGTGGCGACTATAAATATTTCAGTCCCCTTAGATGTAATAGTGAAACAAGGAGTCGTGAATGCCAGTGATACTCCTGGCTCTTGAAGCCCTTCAATTAGTTGGAAGCCACTGTGCTCTCCCACGAGCAGCTGAGCCGATCTGAAATCATCACTCCAGCAGCCGCAATAATAACAACTCGACGATGGATACCATGTTCGACTTGCGTCTGTGTTGAGGTAACTGACCAGTTTGCATTACTGTGTCCTGAATGAGAGATAACCAGTGCAAGCACAGGTGGGTTCTTTGTGGGCCATTTCCGACACCGCTTCTTATTATCTGTACGTAAGAAAGGCTTTCGGGTTCTGTGAAGTTGATACTAGGACGTTTCTTCCTGATTAACAAGGGAAAGAGAAATTCCAGGCTCTTGCAATGTTCCATGTGATAGTAATTCAGAATCATCAGAGTCTCGGTCAATGGCAAGGA
Organism: Lipomyces sp. NRRL Y-11553; assembly: GCA_003705905.2. Taxonomy (NCBI): domain Eukaryota; kingdom Fungi; phylum Ascomycota; class Lipomycetes; order Lipomycetales; family Lipomycetaceae; genus Lipomyces; species Lipomyces sp. NRRL Y-11553. The sequence continues at coordinate 112,799 of PPJW02000012.1, read as the reverse complement.
ATGGTCGATGATGCATCCCGTACCTCGCCACGGTCACCTCTCATTGTAAATCTAGCCCAGTAAGCACCTCGCGCTTTTGCACTTAATGCTCCCGCCGCTCTAAACAATTCGCGGATACTGTGTTTTTGTAAGGTTTGAATTCAATCTGCTGTGTGCCCGCTTGGCCGAAACACATTCTATCTGTGCAGGCGCAAGCATCCAGGTCAATTTGACTTGACTAATTTGATGCATGCGATGAACATGTTCCAGAACCTGCAGATGAAACGTTGCCCTTGACGTTGGAACCAAACTCTGCTTTCGAAAGCCAGAGCCAGACATTATTATTGTAGACTAGCTGAGTTAGTGCTGAACGCTTGAAACTCTTTCGTCGGCACTCGGTCGGCCCGAATGCGGCCGCGTCACCTGACGCTCGAGCACGTGTTTGTCACCTGATCACCAGTTGGCCAATCGCCGGCCAAGCTCGTGGTTTTGGCATAACCGTCAATTACGTCGCTGCACTTGGACCACTTTTGCTCCAGCGACCATAAAGACTCAAGAAACACCTGACCGCCAGCTCGCTTCCCGTGATCGCGCGTTTCCCTCATTCAAACCCAACAACAGCCCATCATCCCCGAATCCAAACAAATTCGTGGGTCTTGCTACTTTGCACCGTTGCTTTGAAGTCTTTCAATTCAGCACAATATATAGGGTAACTATTTTTTTATGTTTCTATGCCATATGCCTGTGGCCCGGGCCGCTCCCGGAACTGGCGATCGATCCCAAAAGAAAGCCTAGAGGTGTTGTGGCTAAGGGTTGTGTGGGGACTAACCCCTGGCACATGACTAGGAGTAAACCCATCCAACTTGTTTGAATCAATCCATCTATTTTGTCAACAGTCCTACTAAAAGGTTCTGGTTTGGTTGCTGACAAAAGTACTTCTTAGTGATTTCGCCGGAATGTCGTCGACAATGGCCGCGCCAGTTCAGCATCAGCAGCCGCAGGAGTCGTCTCACCAGAACCAACAACAGCAGTCGTCTGCCGGTGCTGCTAAACGCAAGCGGTCAAACAGTATCGTTGACAACATCGTCAAAGGATTATCTGATGAGCACGCACAAAAGCGCGGTAGCCAAGTCCTGGACTCCGCCATCGACCATAATCTCATAAATCAGCCCATCCTGCCAACACCAGCAGTATCGGCATCGGCCACAAATGCACCACCCAATGCGCAACCACAACCTCACCTGCCTCACCACCATATCGATCAGATCCCACCAATGTCGATGCCACACGCCACCCCGACCACGGACCCATCGTCGGCTCACGATGGTCTAGAAGGTTTGTCCGGCAATCATAAGCCGCCGGTCGGCAGCGAGGAATGGCATCGCATGCGTCGCGACAATCACAAAGAAGTCGAGCGACGACGACGCGAAACAATCAATGAAGGCATTACCGAACTGGCAAAGATCGTGCCCGGCTGTGAAAAGAATAAAGGGTCAATCTTGCAACGCGCCGTCCAATATATCCAGCAATTGAAAGACAACGAAGCCGCAAATATGGAAAAATTGACGCTCGAAAAGTTACTAACCGAGCAAGCAATCGCCGAACTCTCGGCCTCGAATGAAAAACTCAAGGCCGAAGTAGATCGTGCTTGGCGGGAAGCTGATGCCTGGAAGAAAACATGTGCCCATGCCGGCATTAAGAATAAGCAGGACGAGTGATTTGTATTTTTATTTGGTTTTTTTTTGTTTTTGTTCAACACAACATACAAAAAATTATCTAAGCCCTTGGAATATGGTTTTTCTGTCTATTGGAGTTAGTTTTTTATGCGCGTAATGGATCTGTATAGTAACTAGTATTTGTTTTTAATTCTATTCGCAGAACACTATATCTCAACATCAGTTATTAATACTCCTTCTGACCCCTTTGGAAGGCTTGCAATCAGTTGCACGGACGCGTCGTTGCAAAACCGTAATACTGACGATGAACCAGCATAAGTTACCGTCTTGTCCTCCGTTCCACATCGGTTAGAGGCAACAAAAATAGTGTTTGACGTTTTTGCCGGTCCAGCTTGTGCATATTGCGAAACAACTGGTGTGAGCCTCCTTGCCCAGTAATGCACCGTCCTCCAGTCAGGTTCATCTTCGACCTCTTTACCATCATCATCATGCCCAAAAGCAAGCCACGCCATAGGCATTATAATGATATCGGCCCTGTTCATCACGGCAAAATTGCCAAACTCGAACTTTGTAAATGGTGCTTCAAATTTTTCTGGATTCAAGTCCATGCATAGACCTAACACGACCCGGATTTGCATATCCTCCTTGTCCTTGTCACTTTGGGCAGACTGTCCAGCTGTTGTTGCTCCTGAAACCGCAGGTGATGACGATGAACCACTGATCTTCAAATCTAAGCACCCGAATCCGTCCTGGCCTGGCGATGCCCCCCATTTCTCATCCGCCTCGTACAAGAAGTGCTTTCGATAATTGTACAGCACCGTTCCGCACGGTCCCACCACGACCGCAGAGTTGTATATCGGTCCTTCTTCTTCCTCTTCTTTTCTTTCTTCTCCTTCTTCTTCATTCGCCTTCAATATGTTGCCCACTTCCGGACGCTCGGGATAGCCGACAATAACATGACACCCAATCCTCCGTGCCGTTCTCTGTGCCCATTTGGTCGTTATTCCCCGCACTGTCGGCTCGAGATACGGCGCAATCGCCGCTCGCGAAGGAAAGCCGTACCCCGTGAACGCTAGTTCGGGAAGAACCAAGATATCCGGCTTCTTGCCACTGCTCGGAATTCGATTCGTACTGCTGCACGGCCCGGTGGGCGGCTGCCAAAACGGCGTCAGCAACGAGTCGGCATGCCGGATCGTCGACAGCACGTCAGTGCCCCAGTGTGCGTTGATTTGAAGGCAAGCAACAGTTAATGGTCGCGTTCTCAACTGATTCATACGAATTCCTTCACAGAAGTCATGTTTCTGACGTGTTGCGAGATTCTTCACTTCCGCTGACATTAGAATTCGAGTCATTATTCGACCTCCTCCTGATTGTGGCACCCTAACCTGAGAGCCGCACCTGGGCGAACAAGGCATCGGATATTAAGGGCATCACTCGCGCTGTTAATAAATCTACCATTAACTATTTGATTCTCGATCTACGCTCCTGCATTTGTTTGCGACGTATTAATACATCCGCATGTCTTCAAAAACAGACCGGGCATGTCTTGTCTGTGGTATCGTTAGAACTTTCAATGTGGGTAGTAATTTCTTTTGGGTTCGATACATCCGCCACCAAAACTACAAAGTTGGAATAATGCTAACAAATGGAGTTTGACAGGCATTCTGCGAACAAGGCTGTCCAAACTGCGATTCGTTGTTAAGTCTCCAAAATTCGGAGGAAAATGTGCATGCCTGCACGAGTCCGTGTATGTTTTTATATCGCAACGGTTCTGTCGAGGCAACATTGTTAACAATTGTTGGATCTAGCGTTTGAAGGACTCGTCGCCATGTCGGAGCCAGAAAAATCATGGGTAAAAACCAGAAATTGTTTTGTTTGAATGCTTGGTGGCTAATTACTTTGGTGTTTTTGTTAGGTTGCTCGATGGTTACGAATCGATGGCTTTCAACCCGGTACTTATGCCGTAAAAGTTAATGGCCGGTTACCGGAAGAAATTATTCAGTCGTTGGACTCACAAGGCGTGAAATATCGTCCTCGGGATGGCAGTGTACAGGATTAGCCCCTTTGAATATGCGGAATCGCTATGTCACTTGTGTATATTAGAGCAAAAAGAATGGATGCAATTTTGTATTACTACCACATTGAAAAAGACTTCCGGAGAAACTAAATGAGCGATATAGGAGTAACATTGAATAATATACATCTGTTTAGGAAAATGCCACTTCCTCTAAGTCGGTGACAGAACAGAATAGTTGCTGCCTTTGACACGGAATTAGACGGCGTTGCATTTCGAATTGAATTAGGCCCAGTTCGAAATAATTGATTTCGGAAGCTTAAGACAGACTGTAATAGCACCTCTACCAAATCTGTTTGTGAAATATTGCTCTACATATGCTCAGGTTAGTCGAGGGCAAAAGCCCGATAAAAAGTAGTGAGGAGGGCTCGTCGCCCTAACCCGATGCGGGTGTTTGCAGGGAACAATTTCTCAATGAGCATCATATATTGATAAAGATGGCCGTTCATTATTTGTACAATATACATTATTCGTTCCCACCTTCATATGATTTTGTCTCGCAAAGAGTTATAATGCTCTCCTAAACCATAACTGTGTTTGTAATATGCAAGCCACAACTCTGGATGTTTGCCTGTCTCGTTCAGTCGAAGTCTCGACTTTCCACTCATAACCACAGACACGGGACAGTCATATTCTTTCGAAAGAGCAAGTATTTCCATATCGCCTCCCCATATGGCCGTGTTTTCCAGATCGAGACAGTAAGCGCTGAGATCTCTCAGACTAAGAGTTTCCTCGTCGAAAAGGAATGGAGCAAATGTGTCAGAATCGCTGCGAATATGTGCGGCAGCTTTGCGCCTCAGTTCTGCTACAGACGTCGATAAATCGTGGCGCACCCGAAGCTGATCCGCTATGGCTGCAAAAAGACAATGGCCGTCGGGAATAATCTAGAATCTGAGTCAAACCCGGAAAACAACGATTCAGAATATAAAACATACATCGTGCTGGATTAATCCAAGCTTTTCAGTTAAAGCCTGTATATTTTCAAGCTCTATCTTGCGCAGGTCCGGCGTATTTGCTGCCTCGAGAGCTGCCTCAGCCGTCATTTGATCCATGGCAGCCTTCCTCCTTGCGAGTCTATCTTTCTGCCGATTCTTCTTGCCTCCCTTCTGCTGCGGTTCTTGTTGTTGCTTCGTCGGAGCTGGCTCCGCATCAGCCGATGTGCCGACATCGAGCGCCAGCTGTTCCAACAGCTTATCGGGCGATATTTCATCTTCGATATCCTCCTCTGCAGCATGGTCACCATCCTTTGAATTAAGATCACTTTTGATGTCACTCGTTCCTCCTCCTCCTCCTCCTCCTGCTGCTGCTGCTGCTGTCCCTGCTGCTGCGGCCAATTCAGCCTCATGGCGCGTCTTGAGATCTTTCTCCATTTGTTCACATCTTGCAATAACCTCCTTCTTCTTGCGCTTTTCGCCTTTGGTTGCTGATTTTTTAAGACTCGTAACAGTAGCTATTAAATCTCGAGACTCCTTGCGATGACGAGCAAGAATCTCAACCAATGTCTCTGACCCCGCCGCCGGAATTGCCGGTGCTGGCTCTGGATCCGACATTGTCGCGCTTGAAGGAGTTATTAAAATACGATTCGGAGCAGTTGGTTTCTTGGCACAATGTAGAAAATCTTAAATGGGAGAAACCGAACCGCGTGGAACTGTCATCCCCACTTTAAAACTGAGCACGACTATTGCTATTATCAAGTTTAATTTGGAGTAATCTGAACCCACAGCAATGGCCTTGCAACATCGAAGTTATCTACTTAATTCTCAAATGCGGTTACGGTGCAAAATGAATAGATGCTCTTATAATCCGTAGTCTGATAATATTTTACATATGTCTAAATCAGCCGGTTCCTGTCCTGTCCCGATAACAAATATATTACAACTATACCGGCACTGTTAGTATTCACGCTAAAATATGGACATGGCATTCTGTACTTACAGAAACACTAAATATCATATGACAACTAAGGTTCGAGGTCGTCCTCTGATCTATAAACCAATCGGTAACCGCAAGATCCGACTCGAAACTTGCCATCAGGTTGGGGCCTTAATATAAACGTCTCGGCAAATCCGCACAGTCCTTTACCCCTATCACTTCCTATTCTGACCTTGCCTGATGTCGTGAGCGTGATCGCCAGTTGTCCATTAGCTCCCGCCACGGCCAGTGGGTGGCAATCGTAACCGGTTACATCGTGCGCTGTAGGTGGCATTCTTGAGTATAACTCGGCGTATGCCTCGCCACCTACTAGTGGATTACCATTGTACACTATTGGAGCATTCGGTTCGAATAGGATAGGTATATTTTCTCGATGTGAGTCGAGTGCTCTGTAGTAGACCGAGATGAAGTTCTCCGTTCCTGAAAAAAAAATTATATTGAGTCAGATTCGGCACTAAAAGGGAAGACCACATATAGAAGGCAAATACCTCTTCCTATTAATTCAATGATCTTGCCAATATCCTAGGGCAAAAATAAAATCAGCAACTCAGATCACAGCAATCAATGTCGTCCGGCAAATTCAGCCTTACAGTCATAGCTCCCGCGGTCAGATCTGAACGAAGCAAACGAAAATGCCGCGCCGGTCTATCGTTGAATAATATGAAAATTCGCCCTGTCCAGCTTCTGTATATACGTCGTTGTTGAGCGTGCTCCCTTTATTAACCAGCACACAGTTAGCAAAATAGTACATAGAAGAAAAGCTTCCAGTCCGTGCGGCGAGTGTCTCTCCCAAGCAAAGTTTGTTGCAAGCACATGGTTTCCGACAAACAACCATAATCAGTTAAAAACGGGCTAAATATCGATTCCTCTAACAAATTCGCGCGACAGATTCAGCATGGCGGATACAGGCGTACGAAATGACTCGTTGTCCGATGCACTGCAGTTAATTCGGACAATGCGAGACCTTTCCGATAGAGCATTTGGGCTCCTGCTTCAACTTGGTGAAGCTTCAGCAGCAGCAGCGGCGTCAATGCCTTCGCCTGAGCCTGAGAAAGAACCAGAACGGGCGTCGGATGTCGAACAAAGCCACGAAGTTAAAGATAATGAAGAGCCGCCTGCAGTTGATGAAGAGGTACCGGATGGGAGAACCACAGATCAAATGGATGTCGACGACGAGAGACCAGCTGTCGTGATTGCTAAGGATCCGGCCGTTGTTACTGCGGAATCGGAGTTTGCAGGAGTTGCAAAGGCACTAATGGCACATTCATTCCAGCTGCGCAAAATAAATCGGTTATATCAGGTCTCTAATAAAGATACGAAAGATTACATAGCCGAGAAAAGAATTGAGGTGGATAGACTCCAGCTCGAACTTCAAAATATGTATTATCGGCAACGGTATTTACGGAAGGAAATTGAACTGTGCAACGACTTTCCGTACGTCATATTGAAAATTTTACTCGTTTAAAACTGGGGACGTGGTTAACTGAATTATAATAGATCATCTCATACGCTAATCGACTTCGTTCCCCTTGAACAGTTTTACGAGGACAATCCGGAGTTTAAGCCAGAGAGTGACGCCTCTCCGAAACCACCAAATGGTGATGGCGGTCCCGAAGAGCCAGCTGCTGGGAACGAAGATACTACAATGGCGGAAGGAAACGATAATGAAACACTTAGTCAGCACAAGCTGATGTTGGCTCGCCTTGAAGACGAAAGGAGGAGACGATTGCAAATGGAGGAAAGACGGAAAGAACTGTCTAAGATCCGGTCCAATCTGGTGGCCGAGAATACAAAGCGCAAAGAAGATTTAGAAAGTTTAGATGCCCAGCTGCAACGATTTATCGAGGTAAGTCAAAGCCGCCCAGATTCATCGCGGTGGACATGCTGCTAACATTCTTCTAGAGTGCGACCCCAATTCAGAATGTTTTCCAAAAATACTGAATAACTGGTACCGTGTTACGTCTGGTCAAACTTATAAAGTGATGGTGTGTCTTCATGGCAATTGACTGGTAGTGTAAGTCAGCGTTTCGGTGCAATTGTCTCCATTCTACGTTATGAAAATGATCCGTATTTGTATTATATGTAATATATTAGATCTGTAAGCATAAGACGATTTTGCGAGGCCCTCGTTAGGATTCGAGTAACGAAGTTTAGGGCCATGGAAACCCCTACCCCGCCAAATCGCCTTAATTAGTTACTGCAACTTGGCCAGTGTAAGTGACACGTATTTCGCCAACCTCGAACAATACGGACCTGTTTACAATAACAATAACAATAATCAAAATTCAGCAGCACGCTTGACGACATATATAGAAATTTTATTAATAATGGTATGCTTATGTTCAGGCTCAATGGTGATCTCTTATGCGACTCTAACACGACTCCTAGGTGCAAACTCCTACACAGCGATTAGCTAACCAGAAATACGCCAAGCGTGAAGAGAAGAAGCACGGGAAGCCAGAAGCAGTCTCAAAGAAGAAGGCAGAAAAATCGCCAATTTCCAAGACGTGGATCTGTAAGTTATAGCAAATTGTTACTTTCGCTTTGACATAATCAATCGGAGCTAACATTATTATTTTACCAGACCTTTTCGCGTTTCTGGTCGCTGGTGGCTTAATATTGGAAATTTTGAACCTGATATTGGGGCGTTAAGGACTAGTTTCTTTTGGAGGAATGCTTTTGCTTAATCAATCAAAACTGGACAACAATATGGGCTAGGCTCTTTCTGCCCGTGTATATATAGAGTGCAATGTTGTGTATATATGAATTTAGGTGTGATACATTGGATTCCGATTCCCAATACTGGGGCATCTTTCATAATGCTTCTACGTGCCTAGAGGCGCTCTTTGACACGAGCATGATGTGTCTGCAGAGTGGCCGCGTCCTTGGTTCGTTGCCCCTAACTTGTAAAGTCAAACTCTTCGAGACGTAGTGCTTTTTCTTTTTGTCTTAATAAGTTATAATCGGCATAATACACAGTTAATGTACGAATTGAAGTTTTGGAAGATAACTGGTTATGGAATCCGGTCGCGGAGACGAGTGACACAATTATCACTCACGTGTCGACTTTAGTGACTCAGATGTACCCGAGCAACGCGGACGTTTAGCACTACTCTCATTGCCAATTATTCGAGCGAATTCGGCTGCATTATATTAACAAAGATTCAAAGATGATAGTACGACGACTAATACACCGGCCATTAGCCCTGAATTCCTTTGTCGTGTCACGCCAGCGAATTGGTATGAGCGGGCGCAGATGGGAATCGACATTGCCTAAAGCTCCGAAGCCATTTGTCAGTTATTTCTCCATAATTGCACTTAACGCCATGATTTAGATGTGCTGACGACTACTATGAATAGGGATCATCTCAGCTATGGCCAGTCGCTAAAGTGTTTTTATACGGATCATTGGTATACATGCTGCTCCATTGGGCGTGGTGGAAACTCGAATCTGACGAATTATACGATCGACTTTCAGGTCAGGCACCTTATAGCACATCGGTTATACGAGAAATACATGCTAATTTATGGCTTAGGTCGAGTGAAGGAGCTAGAAGAGGAATTGGCGCACACTGTCGACGAACGAAATAGAAAGCTTATGGCCCAACCGCGTGAATCGCAAACAGCAGAGGAAAACAAGAATAGTTCGAAGTCGACATTGAAGAAACTATGGCCATGGAGATAATGTGTGGCATGATATTTGGCATAATTTATTTATTATAGTTTGTAAATACGAAGAGTGACTGGAAATTAAAATGAAGCGTCTGAAGAACGAGGACCGAACTAACTTACGCACGCATATTATGAAAAACTGTTTTGTCCACTACAAGCGGTAATTCTCATACACCGTGCTGGCACATGATAAAGCGCAAATTTATCCTGACTGATACCAGCTGGACCTACGGTAGGACTGTATGTAGTATGCCAGGGTCCATCTTGTATCTTATATATGCCACCGACATTTCATTCTGATTAGACAAACAAATGCCCAAAAAGGAATAACATCGCACATTTCACGACAAGAAAAGAGTGTTCATGCCCGACGTTTCATCATCCCAGGGTTCAACGGCTGAGATGCTAAAGTCACCGGGCTCGACCTCACTCGTAAGGCTTCATGACCTCATTGGCAAGAATCATCTTGTCAAAGTCGGGAATGTGAGTGCTGTGGCACCATGGCTTAAGTCGAACCTCTTCTTGAATCGTCTTGGCGAAGCACCCAAGCCATCCCAAACGAGGGAAGGCCTTGACGACATCCTCAAGGGTCTTGATGTGAATTATGTCCTTGATGTTAGGGACAGATGGATGGTTGCTGACGTTGTCGTAAATGGTAGCCAGTTGGATCACTTGGCCAAGGAAAGTAATGTTTCCCAGGGTACCGAGATCCTGATGACGGATGATTGTCTCGCAGACGGCTTCGGCCTGGTCTTTGGTTGATCCCAGCTGCAAAAGGAGGTTGAGAGCCTTGATACCTCCGTAGAACTCGAATGACATGTGCGTGGCAGACAAGTTCTCTTGAGCAGTACCAATGTCATGCAAGAGCGCAGTCAAGGCGAGAGTCGAGGAAGAGAAGTTCGCAAGGTGCTCAGGGAACTGCTGTCGCATGATGGCAGTGGCTGTCAGAGGTATTGCTGATTAGATACACATATTTCTCTATTGTATAATAAATGGGCTAAATGTCTTAACTTACAATAGTAGAAAACCCTCATGGAATGATTAAAGGTTGGCAGAGGCAGCTTATCTTTGACATATTGTTGGACCTTGGTGACGATGGGGTCCTCAGACGGCCACTCGATGTCGGCAACAAGGACGGATTGGGGAATGTTCTTGAAAGGCTTGCCATCGAAGAGCTTGCCAGCATCAACTGGGACAGCAGTCCAGCCATTAACAGCAACTTCTTGAGCAGACATATCAAATGGACGGATGATCTGGTAAAAATAAGGGCAACTAACATTCAATTATTAACCAGTATTATCGGCACTACCTTTATACTTAAGTAAGAAAGGAGTGCCCAGAAACTTTTCTCGCATCTTCGACACACCCATATAGTGTCTGATCGTTGCTGAATAAGTGCAGATATTATAACAAGAGTCGCTTCGCCGAGATCGCCCGCGGCGGGCGGAAGCCGGAAGGTAATTTCCTCTCTACTCTTGCCGTGTGTTACTTGGGAGGTACTCAATATTGTGTGTTAAGACGTCGTACCTGACACAAACTGAACACAGCGAATATTCACAGGAAAGTATCACAGAAAAAACCATGTTAATAATATGTCGCATCTTTTTATTCCTAACACTTGGACTATAAGTAGTTCTTGCTCTACAGGGGCACTTCTCGGTAAATGTTCAAATTCCAGTAATAATTACGCATGCATGATATTCATGTTGACGATATGATGGCAACAATATCAGTATATCTCGCGCCAAATTGTATTGGAAACTAGTAGGTGAGACTGATGAAGACCTAGGTACACCACGCGTCTGTCTTCGGGTGTTTGTGTTTACGTGTGCGCCGAGTTAGCGCGACGGGCCAATTCGCGCAATTAAGTCTGATCTTTGACGAAATATTGTTGACGCAAGTATTTATTACGCAAATATTTATTACAGTCCGTAGTATAATCAAAGTTAAATATTAGTCGTCACGGAAGGTTAGCAAATCTCAGTCTAGCTGTACTTTACACAGCTAATAATATTAAAAAAATTGAAATTACTCAGACTCGCTAAGGTCGTACCGGCTTCTTAGACTTTCTTGATACGCGCTTCTTCCAAACTTGCCAACTTTGCTTTTCTCTTTGTGTCCTGGGTTTGATGCATATGCTCTCTTGACTCTCTCGTCTATTCAAAAGAAGGTACTGTTAGGGGCTAGAACTTTAGAGGATAAAGCAAGAGATAGTTTCGTTACCTTACGAGTCTCGGAGATCTCGCGCTTTTCACAGGAGCTGGCACCTTGGGGTTTCTTAAATTTGGAGAACGAGCTAGTTCACGAATAGGTGGAATTGCACAAATCGCGATATGGAAAGGATAGTGAAATTCCAGGTGGCTGTAGAGGTTTTGATTGATATTCGTTAGTAAGTAAATACTCTCACAGAAAAATGGTCCGTGCCTTCCTCGGATGAGCTCTCCTCAGCGGTTTGGTGACCGTTGCTGTCGGCTGTAAATTCTGCGTCGTCTTTAAGTCCTTGCATCCTCTCATTGTTACTAGCATCGTCGCCAGTGAGTAAGAGCAGTTTGCATTCAAACTCCAGATCTACAAGCACTGCTTCAACAGGACGGATACCGTTGGATTCGCTCGGAGGTATTCCCGGATTGCGTGGACCTTTCCTGTGCCCATTGGCGCATCTAGGAAGAATAGCCAGTACTCGTTTCTCGGCATGTTACTGCTACTACTACTGTTATTGTTACCTTACAGTTACAGTTACAGTGGCTGTGGATGGTTCATGGCTGTGGATGTTCATCGTGGGCATGCCCGATACTTGTCGTTTTCGGCTAGGGAAAAAAAGCACGATTGACATGTGTGGTAGTCTACGCCAATTTATTTCTCTTGAGCAGTTCTTTGCATTGTTTCGCCACCCGCGCCCGTTGAAGGCTGGCCAACTTAGCAGTTGTTCTAGCGTTCTCATTTCCATCAATTGAGTTCTAGAATCTCGCACCTATGCAAGAAGATTAGCTTCATCGCTTTCAATCTGTAACGGAAAACTTTACTTTGCGGCTTGCTATGACTCTCCGATCCGAAACCCTGATAGTTGTTTCTGTAGGGATTAAACTAGCCGGCAGTTGAGCGGAGTCAATATTCTAATCTGAGTTCAGCAAATTGTGACGTCTCTCGGTCGCGCGATGTGTAGCCATGCTGCCGCGGACACTGTCGCTCCGCCTGTTAAGAGTGTCCGACTCGAGTCGCATCGGACCTTGTATAACTTCGACTGCTGCTGCCAGGTTCTCTCCGCTATGTGGTCCATGGAGCTGCTTGAACTCTAGGACTTTCTCCCGATATTCGAATTCCTCTGTGAGCCAACGGTCCGAGGATTGGGAGTTGATTCTTGCTGGTCCAGACATCCATGGACAGAGCAATCGTTTTGCATGTTGCGAAAAGCTCCTCTTTCAATTTAACACGTTCCAAGTCGAAAGCGCGATCGGTTTGCATGTAACTGAAAGCTCGTAGAGTTTTATTCAGAGTGTTCCGAAAGAGCACTTTGAGCTGAAATTAAAGGATCTGGATCACGCCGCCATATATTCGAATTCAGAAAAGTCGTTCCGTTTCGAGGGGCTCGACCGATTCCAAGCCTTCTGGGGAATGTTGACGGTCCATTGGTGCACGAAAACTGTGTCGCAATGTGATTGCTAATGCACGATCTTCGAGTGACGGTTCGAATGCAATGTAGCTTTGACATGAAAACTAGTCCGTGTTGGAGTCAGTCTCGACATCGGAAACAAAAGCTTTGGCATTCATGCTCTTGCATCCACATGTCGTTTGTCAGGAAGAAGTTTTCCATACTGCTCTGAGCGTCCGGTCTCGATGGTAACCAGCAGGACAAGTCCAGCATCGTCATCACGATAGTAAAATGAGCCATCAGGTACTTTCGAACTTTATAATACTTGGACCAACTTCTCTTCATTTAAGAACGGAGAAAGAGACCAGTGAACGTCCCTTCGCTGGTCAGGGACGAACTCTGTAGCAAGTGAAGAGACTTGGCATAGTCCGACATTTCATCTGTACCCTTCCATCGAGAAGTACCCGATCGCACAATCTCTGACACCGCTATCGATTTCTCGGCCGATGTGTTCAGTTCTGCGACAAGGGTATTGCGAACAGCGTCCCGCAGCTCCGTAAACTATTGTGTCCAAACTTCGTAGTAGTCACTAACAACATATAGACATCATTAAGATTCCAGTAAACTAGCTGACAGCCACCACGTAATGAGACAGAGATCTTTAAAAGGCGAGTAGTGAGAGGGATACAGCACCTCATAATTAATTTGCATGCGTATCGATTGCAAGCGAAACTTCGACCAGTTTCGGACGTCCGGGTTAGGGTCAAGTCCCAATCGTTTCCAGAGCAGAGTCATGATACACAGTCGTCAATAATTTTGCGTTCACAACTCGAGCGGGCCACGCCGCTCTTCTCGATTTAATTCGGAAGACGGTGAGAGGGAGAGATTTCGACCTGAGCATCGGATAACGTCGATACGGGCGGGAATATAAGATGACGATTGGGCCAAAGAATTCCTCGCGAGGCAAACTCCATGGTGGACGATATCGATGTCCTCAGGTCGGTTCTCCAAGCCGGCCACAGTCTAGATTGGTGTTTTAGGGTATCTTTTAGTTTCTTGTTTACCGGCGCCCTGAAGCGGGCCCTCTGATTTCGAGAGGAGCTCCACTTTGTCTCCTGAGGTACGTCGGGCGGTCCGACATGGCGAAGTTAAAATATGGCTGGACACCGGATGGCAAGGTCGGTGCGAAGTTGGCCGGCCAGCGCCGACTCGAATTAACACTTGATCAGGCCTGGGAAGAAGAGTTAGCGAGGGTGGTTCCTCGAAGCTGGTCGAGTCGATATACATCTCGCTAAAGTCGGAAGCCTCTGACACAGCGAACCGCCATTACTGTCTCCACAAGACGCAATACCGACTCAGTAACGTGAAACCGGTGGCTGTCGATGAGTCGAGGATGCGTGACGCGGTTGCCGAAGGAGTCGACGAGGAAATGTGTCATGGAGAAGACTCTAGAGTATTCCGGAAGTATGAGGCAACTCCATTCGGAAGTACTGTGTTTGTGTTGACTTCCAAGACTATGCGGGGGACTTGACCGCAACAATGGGGGAGCAGCTGGCCCTAGGGAACGTCTGGAGACCGATATCAAGTCGATCTCCGCGGCTCTGTCTGACTACCTGAAGAACAGGTCTCTGGGGACGCGCGGTGGCCTGGCCATATTGGTCACGCTGATGGGGAAGACCGACAGCGGGATATCCAGGACATCGGCCAAGGTCACCAAGATAATGGGCCTTTTATGAACCTGGTCGGTCTCCTCGGTTTCGCAAGTACGGTACGGGGACCACTCAACCGACTTCGAGGTCTACTGCCGGGAGAGCAACGTCATTACGCTTTGTATGCCGCCTCGTTCGTCTCATATCCTCCAGCCTCTTCTTGATGTTGGCTGTTTTAGCCTATTGAAAGGGGCGTACGGTAAACTAATCGAGGATCTGATGCGAGGCGGCCAAACCCATGTCACCAAGGAGAACTTCTTTCCCTCATGCCACCTTCCGGAGCGCGATGACTAAAAACAAAATGTTCAGGGAGGTTTTCGGGGTGCTGGTCCTCTTCCTTTCGACCTGGATCGGGTCATTTCGGACCTTGACCTCCGGCCTACGACCTCAACGCCGGTAAACTCACGCCCTGGCTGCCCGCAAGCCTGGCCACAAAGACGCCAAACAACTCAACTGAAGCATCTTCGCAGTCTACATTCATCAAGAACCGAATCGCCCGTCATCAAGATAGCTCACCAACAGTGTCAGAGTCGTGCGATATCCAAGGCCAAAACAGTTATTCCTCGCAGACCCTTCTCTAAACAGGCCAATCGCCCATTTTGGCGGATCCACATCGATCTTTTTTCCGAAGTCCTCGCCTATAATGGCATGCAATACTCCATTTTAATTACGGATGAATACGGGCGTCGTTTATACATGGTCCCTCCACACAAAGGACCAGACTGTGGAGAGGATCATTCAATTCGCCAACTATATTCAACGCCAGTTTGCCCTTAATATCTGCGTTATCTTCACCGACGGTGAAACTTCCTTAGGTGAAACGTTTAAGCATTGGCTTCGACAGGAAGGCATCGAGCTGGATCAGACAGCACCTACTACACCATCATCTAATGGAAGAACGCAACGTGCTGGGGGTGATACATATGAGAGCTCGAGCTCAAAGAATTGAAGCGCGCAGAACCTATGGCCTGAGATAATCGAATACACTGCATATCTTCACAACCGAACGCCATTAGAAAAACGTGGCTGGCAATCCCCATTGGAGATGCTCCATGAATGGTTACTGACTAATGGAACATTTCGACGACAGGACCAGCATACGGCTCGCCTAGATGCGATCCGTAAGGCTGGCGATTTCCAGCGGCAGCTGATGGAGCGTTGGCGTTGTCGCGACGAGAACTGCACAAACAAGAATAAGTTTTGCTTCCCCGAGCCGAGCGATCCTTCCCGTCAATATAATATCACGGCCCCTCAGCATTAGATGTGGTCTAATTCGATTGCCAGCGGTGAAGCGACAATTCAATTACCACCTATAAAACTGCTGCGTTATTGGGAACAGGACCAAGGATACATCAATCGTCTCTCTCGCCAACCGGCCAAGCAGACCGCTAAACAACAGACGAGGTCTGCAATGGAGAGATTGGCGGAGATGCAGCAGCAGAGGCAGGAACAAATGCTCCAACAACGGGTATTTGATCAAATGGAGGCTTTAGAGGAGAAACAGGAGCGAAGAGAAGAAAGAAACGAGCGACGGCAGATGCAGAGAGAACACCGGGAACTCTTCTTTCATCGTATGTATCCCGGCTACCTCATGCAACCGCAATTGCCCCTGCATGCCCCGCCATATACAAAGCCATACAACTAATTATCCCTTACAGAGCACCGCTGCAGGATCACAGAACACCGCAAGCTCAGCAACGCCGCAACAATGATACTGCGTAAGCAGTACAACTGCTAAAGAAATGAATGGATAAAAACCACCTGTGGTGTGGGCGAAGGGTGATAAGAGAAGGGGAGAGTTCAGGGTAGTTATTTAGATGGAACTCATATCGCATAACGTGTCTCACGTCACAAATTTAGAGTTCGGTCACTGCCAATTGAGTTCAAGCCACAAAACTCGGATATCTATATTGCGCATTTTGACTTTTAATATGTCTCCGGACACACCTATTATATTCCCGCGTATACATCAACAGCTTGCCATCTACTGTCTATTTATCGATACGCCTTCATATAATACTTCATTACCTACTGCCGGCCAAAAAAGGAAGTCATCCATTTCTTCCAACAAAAGGCGAACTCTGTCGCCGCATATCATTTTTAGCAAGAGAATCTGTTGGTCGACATGGTGCCACCTGATTCTCTGGAAGTTATTGCAACTAGTCAGCTACATATATGACCCACTTTTTAACATGCATAATAGTCTTAGCTGCATGCTAGTTGTTATTATCATTCGAGTCAATGCGAGAAGAGCTAGTCTCGCATTGATATCGGGATTGAGCTCATACAATAGACAAGTTTCCGATAGTGTCTACGCCCGCACGGCCGCACCATGTTCGTGTTGCATGGAAGGTTGATGATTGCTGAAGTGAGAATAACTGCCAGTGTTAACTAAGTGCTGAGCAACTTGCACCGCACAATATTTGCCGTTAGTGCTCCTGTTTTCACTTAGTTCGGCTAATGACACTCTTTTTTTTTCGGAATTCCCGACAGATTCTCTCATCGCTAACCATTAATGTCTTCTGAAAGGCCCGATAATGGTCAGGACGATGTGCTATGTTGTTCGTCCATGTTGATTGTGGCATGGAGCAAGCTTGCGTATGTTATTCGTCGTCAGCTACTATTTTTGTCGAAATCGCGTTTGCAGGTAGCCTGTTTTGCCAATTTTAGTAGCGTCGTTAATGACCTTCCTCAATAGATACGTGCATTAATATGCTCAATGCGTCGTTCCAGTGATTTAGTACAGATAATACCCTTCATATGTCCGAAACCGCTCTAGTATTAGAGATGAACGTCTAGTTGGTTGGAAAGCATATGGATGAAGAAGTCGGACATTCCTGTAGGCCGGATACGCAGTGACTACCAGCAAGGCACGGTTAGGACCGACTAACCTGCCCTACACTGAACCAAGATTCACACATAACCGCTTTTATAGACATGTAACTCGCCCTAACCCCGTTTTCTTGCAACTCATTGTTGTGGATGGGACAGTCGCAGTCAGAAGTGGTTTTGGCCCATGACCCATATTTTATATCTAATTGAGTTACTTAATGAGGAGGGCGCAAATTGACAGCTCCGATGTATGGCAGGAGCGAGTTTATCGGCCTAGGCGCGCAGCAGTTTACGCAATGGCTTATCATAGGGAGATAAAATCAAACCAAGCACTACACCCGGACCAATTGAGTTTAGGCAATAAAGTAATTTTGAAACTCAATTGGGGACCGTGCTCAGGCAGATTTATATATACCATGCAACCTGACGTGATACGACTTACGAGGGATTTTGACGACCGCAGAATCGACTAATGCATAAGATGAACGCCACAGTTGAGCGAGTGCCTTGTCTGAAGTTTTCTTTGTTGTACCATTTCCGCCGCGCCGCATTTCCAAAGTTGACAATCGAGATGACTGTAGTCCTGTCGCGAGGCCCAGTGCAAACCTTTAATCGTAAGATAAGCCCGGTCGGTCGTGTTGCGATCCTGCCTTAAATGGCTGTGACTTGTTCGCCTCACGTCCAAATGTTATTCTATTATTGCACATTAGCAGCAGTTTTGGACAATTACTCAATAGTTACGACCTAAATGTATAGCGTTAGTCATTACTAGAGCCGGTAGTGAACGTATTCTAATACTGGAATAAGTTTTGTGATTGTCGACGTTATATATACTACTGCATTACCTGGAAGCGTGATCATTTTCATCTCGGCAAATTGATCAATCGATTATCGTCGGCAGCTTACTGTTGAGACGAACTCAGAGCGGATTGATTAAGACTGTAAGTGAATACAATAATTTCTCAGCGATAAAATCAAACTGAGTATTCGTGCGAGTTATCGGACCATATATTGAGCAACACTTCGGGCCATCCGACTCAGGATTGTCATCAGCATAATCATACTTACCTAGGGGATTACTATACTATGACTGGGACATTGTGTTGCATTGTCGCTAATGCGCAAAATGTCACTGTGAATTATTGCGCGGATTTACAGCAGGGTCAAAGTTTCTTGTGCCAAAGTAATGGACTGTGGGTTAATGGGTCCGTTCCGACACCCAGTGGCACATCCCCTGTGTCTGGGATAGAGTGTTGCACTGTCCTTAATGCGCAAAGTGTCAATGTGACTTATTGCGCGTAAGTACAGCCGGGTCAAAGAGACATGGTTTACACTCCATAGTTGCTTACCAGTTTGCTTTTGGATACAGCAGCCGACACCCATGGTGGCATTGAGCTACAGCTTTCGAAATTTTCAACCAGTGTCTGATAATATCTCGGCTCATTGAAATACCAGATCCTCCATTGCGTGTTTCGGCGACGTGACGACGTCTTTATTCTCATTGACTATACGGGGCGTATATCCCACGCTACCATACGAACTCGGGGTGCCGTTCGAACGCCTTTAAGCAAGCTGGTATACATTCGATTCCGACCACAGCCGACTCGTTTAAAGAAATACGACAAACATCTTTGCGAACGTCTTACAATCGGGCTTTTGCTATTGACGTACATAATCGTGCAGTTTCAAGCCTGATGTCGGATAAATAGATGATAATTCAGATATGGCCATACGCGTTTACTGAACGACAGTTTGGGCCAGTCGACTCTGGCCGTTGTGTAGCGTACATAAATCTGGTACTATACTCCGCTCATAGCTACAGAAAGCTGCATTTCGCGCTAGTCCCAAAGAGGAATGGCTTCAGCGCATGATTCCATAACCTAACCTTGTATAGGACTCCCGTCTCCCGTGCCATAGATGGCGTTCCTCTTCACATTTCCTAATAATCGACCATGCTTTATCCACTATAGTAGAGATATTCATGGATAGGCCCGACTGATTGGCCGCAATGATCCGAGTTCTAAATGTCTACACAATTTCGGCATTCGTGGCACTCGGCGGAGTATTGTTCGGATTCGACATCTCGTCCATATCTGGCGTAGTTAATACAGATCAATACAAGAATTTCTACGGTAATCCGCTGGGAACACGACAGGGCCTAATAACGAGCGCAATGGCAGCGGGTTCACTCATCGGCGCATTGTCGTCTAGTGTTCTCGGCGACCTGTGAGTGCTATCGCCATTCTATATAAACGGGAAGAGCTAAATTATGGCAGATTATCACGGAAGGTCACGATACAGATCGGCACTGTTATTTGGTGCATTGGTGCTGCGTTGCAGTCTGCGTCGAATGGCGTCGGCATGTTAATTGCCGGGCGCGCAGTAGCCGGTATTTGCATTGGCCTGACATCTGCACTTGTTCCCATCTACCAGTCAGAAATCGCACCACGCAAGATTCGTGGTCGTGTCGTCTCATTTCAGCACTTAGCAATTACCTGCGGCATGACGATTCAGTACTTTATAGAGTACGGTTGCTCGTTCATAGAATCCACAGCTTCATTCCGTATACCTTGGGCTATCCAGGCTATCCCTGCCATTATCTTGTGTATAGGCCTCTTCTGGTTCCCTCGTTCGCCGAGGTGGCTCGCAAGCAAGGATCGATGGGACGAGGCTCTAGCGGTACTCGCCTTCTTGCGCACGACGAAACACGACATCAACGATCCGCTCGTACTAGCAGAGTACAGAGAGATCGAAGATCAAATCAGATTCGAGCGCGAAATAAGCTCCAACTCTCTCCACGAGCTGTTTTCAAAGAAGATGCGCCCGCGGGTTTTGCTCGCGCTTGCAATTCAGATGCTGGGGCAGTTGTCCGGCGCGAACATGCTGAATTATTACATCGTCTATATTTTCCAGTCCGCGGGTGTACCAAGCCCGAATCTCGCGGCGTCGTTCCAGTACATTATCAAAGTTGTCATGACGATGCCAGCCGTCCTGTGGGTGGATAAATGGGGCCGCCGTCCAATCCTCCTCGTCGGCGCGGTTATCATGGGCTTCTGGTTCTTTGTCATTGGTGGGCTGTTCATGCGGTATGGCCAATCAAACCCCGTACTGAACCAACCCTACACCTGGGTAATCATTAGCCAGCCCGCCGTGAGCCGCTCGATCCAAGCCTGCTGCTACCTAGCAACGGCAACTTTCTCTGCGTCGTGGGGCCCGGTATCCTGGATATACCCTCCAGAAGTTGTTCCCCTCCGTATCCGTTCAATATCGGTGTCGCTTGCGCTTGCTACAAATTGGATCACCAATTACGCGCTGGGTTTCGGCGTTCCGCCGCTACTCCGCTCCATCAGGTGGCGCCTGTTCTACTTGTTTGGGTCCTTCAACCTTGCGGCAGCCGTTCTTGTCTGGTTTACTGCGCCAGAGACCAAATTGCGTACGCTAGAAGAAATGGACGAGATATTTGAGCACGAACGGTCCGTTTGGAAGTCATTCTTGAGCTGGCGGGAATCGAACAATCTCGACAAGCTGGCTCATGATATCGAGATGGGAACATTGAGGATAACTAGGGTCAAGTCTTGACTCATTCGATGGTCATCATCACTTGACACGCGACCGGGTAAACTCTTAAATGCGAAGTAGCCAGTGCATGCCATTGAGTCATCGAGAAGGACTGGAAATGCACAAGGCTCCTGACAACCTAAAGCCGCGGTAGTCAAAGGCTTGGACTTAGAACGACAATGCCGGACTTAGAGTCGCAACTGCAACTCTATGGAGCTTATAAGCAGGACGTTCCTTTACGTGGTAATTAAGCTGCGATGTAAGAAAAGCTTTAAACCATCGTAGTCCAGTAGCCTTCCATTTAATTCTAACCTATAACTGTAGGGCTGCGTCGAATGCGTATATCTGTCTAATTTGACCCAATCCGTCATTCGTCATCCGTCATCCGTCATCTGCCTCTTGTCCGCCTGGATTTATTCCTCTTTGGGTCTAGCCTAATTTGACTACGGTACTCGTCCGTCGACTGACAGTATCTCTGGCCTGGAGTTATCTAAACGCGGACAAAACGCGTCGTTTAATGGTGTATCTCTTAACGACACGAATATCGAGTAATCATCATATCATTCTCCCCATATGTATTATCACTATTATCATGGAACCTGTTGCTATTAACTTTCTTGCGATTAGGGCTGTTACGAATAAAAGTTGCGAATAATATTTGGAATGCAAGGGAAAAATTTATACCGTAAAGAGGAGATAGGTCTACTATATATAAAATGAGAAATCCCTTACCGTAGGTTCTACAATAGTAAAGGATTTAGAAAATTCCGAAGAGAGGGCTGGGAGATGTCCGCGTGACGGGAAATTGATTGCTCCAACTGGAAATGAGGTGTACCCATTACCTAATTAGTCAACGTTCTAGCCTATATATGCTCAGTATTGCACTATCGAAAATATTATCACTATCTATTCTTTAGAGATATAGTTGCTATTTCAACACCTCAGCCAAACTCTGAGATTTTATCTAGTAGAGCTAGCTCCACTGTTCGTGACTTGTCAAAGCTAACCTACTTGCATACTTTCCTTGCATACGTCCCGGGTCGAAATCTCTATCAGGTGCAATAGTCCATCCAAGACTTCTCTTCACGCAGATATCGAGTGTTTGGCAAATCTCATCCATCAAGAAGGTCTTATCAGAGCTTAGTGACAATATAACCCACTTCAATAATCCGACAGTATGATTCCTATTAGGAAATGCTGCCAGGTCTTCTAAATCGTGGATTGATTTTGTCCGCAGCAAAAAGCTTCGCCCACTCTCTGCCGCCAGCGCCCACTCGTAGTCTTTGGAGCCATAAGATCCGTTCTTCAGTTGACTGGTCCCGTTGGACAGAATACGAGATTCCGGGCCATTCAGACAGAAACCATATGCCCAAAATACCAACATGCAATGGGAGATAATCATTGAACTGTGAATATCTATTTCCTGTAAGAAGGCATAGGACATTTTACTCACGCCATCTCCACCGCTACTGTCGCCATTCTTCTCACCATCATCTTCCTTCGATTCAATAAACACACCGTACAAGGCTTTGATTGCATGAAAGGCAGCTCGCTCGGCACCCTGTGTCTTGGCCCATTCCTTCATCCGCTTTTCCGCTCCTAAATAATCTTTCTTCAAGGTGACCTGCCCCAGTACCAGTCTGTCGCCGCAAAAGACGTGCAGATCATAGCGAGCAATGTACATTGATATATGCGCAAAATGGTAATTTAGCGCAAAGCTCGTCTTGTTATAATTGGCTGCCTTCAGCTCTTCAAAATTCCTGAAGCAAAAGTCATAAGCCTTGCTGAATACTGGTTTCCATTGATCTCGAACAGAATCCCAGCCAACTAAGTTCACTTGCAAATCCTGCTGTGCCATATGGGTGGACAAGGACACTAGGCCATATAACAATGCTAAAATACCCAGTTCATTCGTCTCTACCTTTTGACAGTTTAAAAGCCGTTTCAGTCCCTCCAGGAAAGGAAGGCGCGTGCCTTTAAGTACCTGAGTACTGCTAAGCCTGGAGGAGTTCCATATTTGATCGTCGCAAGGAAGAGATAGCCTCATTTCGTGAGGATGCATCAACTGCCCATGTCCAAATATCACTGAGTGAGAAACGTCGAGTATAAATGCCATAAATACAGCCAACTTGATTGATTCTGCCTCGACCCATCTCTTCCAGGCACCATCTAGTTCTTCACTAGGGAGAATTAGTGCTGGGTCTAAAAGTGTAGACCCACGTCTTATAAGCTGAATTATCGCCCCATGGTGAATATGTGCCCTCTCGTGCAGAAATCGTGTGCAGGACATTGTCTTCTCATATGCCTCCAACAATAACAGGCACTGTAACACTTCTAGTTTTGCCGGTGGACGAAATGCTGGTGAACTGAATAATATCCATCGCAGCGGAGTTGCAATCTCCAGAAGGAATTCTTGCGAGGCATTGCCATAGTATCCCCCAATCAATATCAAACAGAGAATCAACGGCGCAGGGGTAGTATCGATTTCAAATGAAGGTCGGTGAAGAATTGGAAACTGGAAGTGAAAGTATTCCCAGTACAAATCAATATAGTGTTTGATATTGCTTGAGCTGAACGCCTGGTAACCACTAAGAGAAGGAATAACCTGCAGAATTTCCTGCAATTTCTCCTCTGAAATCGACTCTATCTCAGGAAAAAGTGCAGGAGATGACATTGCCGAGAGGTCCTCGGTGACTGGCCATAAAAAGGAGTTCTCATCGGGAACAAAGGGCATTGACGTACTCGCCAGCAGATCAGTAGAAAACAGCCATTCAATGAACTGGTTAGGTGACTGAATAGGTGCTCCAGCCACACCAGTCGGACCTAACCCAGGATGAGAGCTAGTATTTCCAGAAAAATGACTAGAGTCGAGCTGAGGTTGACAGCCTGTTGTCGGCGCTGGCACTGTTGGATCTGACACTATGCGTTGATACGGTAAGCAAGCAGATTCAAACCCAGGACTCGGGCTAATTGAAACCGTCGGATGCATAATGAATCTAAACCCAGCCTGTTGCTGGTCTGTTGCGAGCCCCCTCCGCCGTTTGTGTCGTCCTAGATGCCTCGCCATCAAGTCTTTTCGCACGAAAGACTTGTCACAGCCCGGTTCGCTGCAAGAGTATATTTCCTTTGGCGAGTCTATTAGAATTAGAACCGGGAAGAGCAGCCGGCATGGTCTTCTTTTAATTTTACTTACGATTAAGCTTATGCCTTCTTAGATGCTCCTGTCTCGTGAATTTCTTTCTGCATTGGGGCGCGTCGCATGAATAGTATTTTGGCAAACCATTGCGGGTCCTGACTGGCCCCGAGTTGCATATAGATTTTGGATAGTGCAATCCATCTTTTGTCGAAAACATACCACCTGCGCTCTGGGACATACTGGAAAAGTTTTGTAATGTAACTTCCAATGGGAAAGAAAGCAAACTGCAGCAGGGGTATTTCCCCCGCACAGTCAAGGTTAGGGTCGCTTTTACCAATTCTTGGGGAATATATGGGGATCC
The DNA here is from genome assembly GCA_003705905.2 of Lipomyces sp. NRRL Y-11553. Lineage (NCBI taxonomy): Eukaryota > Fungi > Ascomycota > Lipomycetes > Lipomycetales > Lipomycetaceae > Lipomyces > Lipomyces sp. NRRL Y-11553. The sequence goes on along the minus strand of PPJW02000012.1, from coordinate 88,281 downwards.
ACCCAAGAACCGAAAATCATCAGGAAATATTCGGGCGGGTAATTTAAAACGGGAAGTTATGGACGAAACAATAATTTCCGAAGCATACCCATGTGACAAGAAGTTGGAGATACCGTAGTTAAGGAAATCAGTACCCACAAAATAGTACAGATTAAGAAAATAAAATAAACGCAATCCCGAGACAGTACTCTTACCAACAGTTTAAAATATGTTTTCCACTTGATAAATGACTATGTGTGATGTGGATAGAAATTGTTGGTTATCTTTTTTGGGCGTGTGTTTTGCGAACACCATAATTCACAACATGGGCTATAGCCAACCTTATAAATGCGGCCAATCGGAAGAACCATTTAAAGGGCTATTCAGCTCGTCGAAAGGAATGAGTTTCCGCCTGCTAGAAGTGCTGCCCACCACTTAGAAGTTCCTAATTCAACTCTTACAGCTCGAATGGTTAGAGTTAAATCGCATAATAAGCCTCACGAAACCTATCAGACCCGCTAGTCCCAAAGAGGAATAGAACTACTTCTCGTTCGGCCCTCTGGATGAGTTATCGGGCAATAATGACCATTCCAGCTTCCCACAGAGCTGCGTTTCCGCCGCGCTTGTCGGTGCTATTAAATTGCCGACGTGCTGCGGGTTATGATTGTCCACAACGCGGTGCGGCTGGAACTCGTTACAAAGTCTAGTGCTGCCTGTTGGAGTACATCAGTCGTGCGAGCAACAGGTTCTCGCACCTTCATTTCCTCCCAGTAAGGCGTAACTCCAAATGAACGAGCCTTTACCATGAGTCAGTGATCGCATTCAGGTTATCCGCCGCATAAGGGAATTGTCTTAAACGGAACTGTCGCTTGGAAGATTTGCGCATAATCTTCGTCGCAATTGCTCAGCGGCTGTAATGTGGGGAAACCTTGGCTGACCAGGCCTGTCATCGGCCCAGGGTCTCGAGACAAAAAAGCTCGACCGGTGTGTACAGAGATCACTCGATCGGAGATCAACAACTGGTCCATGCTAGCCTCTTGTCAGCTTCCATCTCTGAGTCCTGTGCAGCGTTTCCTCGGAAGGATGTTCGGTTCAAAGCTAGAAAGTACGGGGTCTGGAGAGCAAGGAAACATGCATCCACGCAGCTCGATTTCATCACCTCTTCCGACGCATTCGACGCGTCCCTGTAGACCTTGTGACTCCCACACGGCAATGAGGAGAAGAGTATCCACAGCTTCGACCCGGCTATCTGCTCCGAAGCTATGTCTGATATTAGCTGCCGCATGTATATGGAATAATGTTTATGAACGTCCGGTGTATCCGCCAGATCCTACGATCAGGCATGGATATCGAAAATTGTAAACCGGACTTTCTGACAAGCATTCCAAGAAGCGAGTGTCCAGAACATGTCTCTATTGCCGACAGCGCAAATCTAAGTGCGAGCTTTAAGCGTAGTACGAAGTATATCCAGATATTTTGCTGATCAAACAAATAGGGAAAACTCTGGCAACGCAGGGGCTCCACCGTGACAGAGATGCGTTCGGAAACATTGGTAGCTCTCAAAATACTGGATTCATTTGCCAGCAATGCGAAACATCTGCTTACCGCTTCTTACGATAGCTTCTTGAACGGCCATTTTGTCGCAAACGAAGAAAATCTCGACTCTGTATATTGTAATTGCTACAAGTCAACAGAGTGCATATTAGAATGTATCAAACAGCAGTTGTGGCTATTTGCTCGGCAGTGGGCTGAGCATAATAAAATAGAAGTGGGGGCTACCATGGAGTACATTATTGTGTGGCTCATTTCTCCGGTTTTCGGGCCCTCCACTGTTAACATCAACAAAACATGAGGGAAGTGGGCCATTTGTTTAAAGGGCATATATCAAAAATGCAACTGGGACGAAATTTTGTCGTACTGAAGGAAATACACTTCACAATAAAATACTTTCTGCAAATTTGACTCCAAATGTTATTACTAACACTATTTGCACCAAAAATCTCCACGGCAATCCAATTTTTCAGCGTATCCTCTCATCTGAATTGGTTCAGTACGACCTGGCGTTATGACGCGTCAAATTCGACCAGGGGCGTCCATTTGCCAGCTTAACAACTCGAAATGAAAATTTAGCGTATCACAAAAAGGAATAGATCAACTTAGAAACTCCTCTAATTTAAGTTTTTAGTGCATGAGAAAACCCTAAACCATTCGGTATGTGGGCAGTGAGTGGCATTTTTGATATTTGGAAACATTTCAGTGGCAGTTTTGATATTTGCTCTTGTTTAAATTCTTACAATAACGTGACCGCCACGTCTCGAAAGCTCGTCGCGGGTTATTTGGCTCGTTGAATCCTACTCTGAGTCTGATGTCAGGAAGCGATCAAGCCATTGACGTGGTCCGTGACAGAACGCCATCTTTGGGGGGTACGTGTATACTGGTGGGTGGGTGTTCGCCCCACACAACCTCCGCCCGGACCCTTGAAATTTCTGTCTTCCATTCCCCTTCCTCCCGTCTTTTTATGTATGCCTGACACAGGAATGAGAAGTTCAACTCAACCTCGGTTTAGATTGGAATATCCGGTCTGGGTTTGCTGTCGGGTTTCTTTTCCATGATAATGATAACGCATATACCCGTGGTGTTCAAATATCGAGGGAAGTAGTAGCATCTTTCTACATCCCGCGCGGCGCTAAACCCCACGCCCCCAAGTCCCAATTAAGAAGATCCACGTTTTGCCAAATAGGGGAAGCCGACACTACCCTGAAAGTCTCGTTGACGAAAACGTGGGGAATTGAATTTCTTGAAGTTTTCTCTTGTCGCAACAGAAGAAACAAGCTTGTCCACCCTGAAGCTCATCAGGTAATTACATGCCACGTTCATTGTTTTTTTCGGCGGGAAACCTTGAGACTATCATAATTCTCCCCGCATTTCGGAAGCACTCCAGAGCGCCGATACCTTCTCTGCACCGAATTTAATCAATTTATAACATGCGTTATCTGCTACGGCTTCTTGGGATTCGTGTATTTCCTCTTCTCAACCAGATACATAGTTCCTTATTGAACTACGTTCTAACCTCCACATCCATTTGGTGAATTCTGATTTTTTCGATTCGACAATCGTGGCGGTCAGTCGAATATTCATTTGCCAGTGGTGAACATTGCACAATGATGAAACTAAAGGGGAACGCCCTCCTCACAGCAGTGACAACTGTGACCGCTCTGGGGTTTATGCAGATAGGGTGCGTATCTAAGAGAAAGTGGTTGTAGGGTAGTCACTTGAAGTCCGACTAACAATACAGATTTGACAACGGTCTCATGGGAGGTCTTGTCAACCAACGCGCCTTTAATGACACGTTCGACTCACCTAGTCCGACCATCTTGGGTTTCATCGTGTCCATCATGGAAGTCGGGGCATTTTTTGGAAGCATAGCAAATTCGATATTTGGTGAATCGATAGGACGAAAGAAGAGCATTGCTATCGGGGTGGTCATCATGATCGTTGGATCGCTTCTACAAGCTACTGCCTACCAGCGAGCCCACCTAGTTGTTGGTCGGATTGTGACGGGTTTCGGTCTCGGCATGGTAAACTCAACGACACCTGTCATGCAAGCAGAATTTTCGCCTAAGGCCACGCGAGGCTTATGTAAGACTAGTCCTGGCCCTATAGTTAATATACTAAGCTAACTGATCTGTAAGACGTCTGTATGCAGCTGACCACGCTCAACTTTGGTATTGTTCTAGTATACTGGATAGACTATGCGTTTTCCTTCCACGTCAACAGTTATGCCTGGCGAGTACCTATCATTTTACAATGTGTATTTCTCATACCTATGCTTCTACTCCTGATCATTGTGGATGAGACTCCTAGGTGGCTCGCAGCACATGACCACTACAATGAAGCATTAGAGGTCCTTCGCAGGCTCAATAATGGAAAGATCTCCGACACTGATGTCGTGGCCATATACGAGGATATTCTTCAGACGGTGTCCATTGAGAAAGCATTGGGTGCCGGATCCTGGAAAGATCTTCTCAAAAACGACGAAATTCAGAGTCAGAGGCGTTTTTTCATTGCCTGCGGGATCCAAATGTTCCAGCAACTAGGTGGAATTAATGCAATCATCTACTACTCTGGAACAATCTTTCAGCAATCAGTTGGCTTCTCCGCAGGTATGTCCAGTTTAATGTCGGGATTCCTACAGACCTGGTTTTTCGTTGCGTCCTTTATTCCTTGGCTATTGATTGATCGGGTTGGCCGGCGCCCGCTGCTGCTGTCCATGGTTAGTTTAATGGCTGCCGTCATGGCCGTCCAAAGTGCTCTCGTCCGTCAGATTGAAATGGACACTAGCATCGCCCACGTCAGTGGCATTGCAGCGGCCGCCATGTTGTTCGTATTCGAGGGCGCGTTCACCATCGGCTTCCAAGCTACTGTGTGGGTAAGTCGAGTTTAATTTCCTGATCTACGCACAGTAATTAACAAAACTTGAAAGGTCTACCCATCGGAGATTCTGCCACTCCGACTTCGTCAGCGTGGCTCATCAATTAGTACAGCAGCAAACTGGATTTGCAATTACATTATCGTACAGATTACGGTGCCAGCAGTCACCAACATAGGCTGGAAGACATATATTATCTTTGCTATACTGAATGCTCTTTGGGTCCCGATTATTTTTTTCTTTTTCCCCGAAACTAAAGGTAAAACGCACTCGCCATTTTATAGTTGGGTCGCTCTCTCTAACGAAGATAGGTCTGCAACTCGAGGACGTCGACCGTTTTTTTAGTGGCCAGGACGAGCATGTGACAGGCGAACGATTCGATGCCAAAAGCACTCAGGCACAAATCGAAATGGGTGGGGTAGACCATGCTTGATAATTAGTCACATGATAGGCACTTTCTTTTTCTGTTTGAATGGGCCAATGGCACAAAAGATTATAAAAGAACATTCTGGAGTGGGATCGTTTTGGTAATCCATTGTCGTAACATAGTGCTTGCTGTTGCATGCATATAGTACACCAAAATTATTAATTGTTCCTTGCCTCTGTGAGGAATTTCGTGTACACCATTTTGTGATAAATCAAAACTTTTCCAATATTCCCACATGACTGACCGGTTGTGTCTCACTGGAGGCAGTTCATTTGATTATATACCAACGCTAGAACATATCAGTCAATAAGCGACTTCCTGCCTTTCGAGCCGCAATTGAAAACCCCAGTAATGAGAATTGTGATGCAATAATGGCATTTGCTTACTTGCTGGTGGTGGTATATTCATTTGCAACTGAGTCCGATAGTCCAAGCAACTCGCTGCTGTTTGTTGAGGACAATATCGATACCCACACGGGATTTGAAGTTCCGTTATGGCTCAATTTTCTTCGCGAGGCTTGCGTGATGCTCTGTGATCTTTGGGAAAGGATTGAGGGAAGGACCGGTTGGCGCTTTAGCCACTGCTTGGGATTCTGACATTCATGCAGGAAATGATATGCCTTTTTGGGAACACTTGTCCAATATCATCCGGGAAGCCGTGGACTGGTCAAACGAAGAAACCTTGTTATATAGTGATGCAGCATTGTATTGGCCGAGTCGTTTTCAATAATGACACAGAGAGGCCAGGAATATTGGTTTACCACCTGGAAAGTTCTAGGATTGTGGCGAATTCGTGTGAAACCAAAATTTATGTGCTTCTTTACCAACGACACTCTGGAGCCCTGATCCTCCTGCGATACTGCATTATATTTTCGCCCTCCCAACCATTACCCGGTGCGGAATGTCCTTCACCCGGTTGGTTGTCTTTCCTACCATCTTCCATCCATTCTTCCCTTCCCTTATTCCCTTTCCTTGTCGACACCTATATCAAATAGATCCTTGTCTCATTACCGACCCGCACATTCTTTCAACCCTTATCATAGGTTGTGATAAAAAATAATTAAGTGAAAACTTTGTACAGAATGAGCGACATATATCAGTCAGGTGATTTCCCGGCTATTCGCGAGTCAAATTCAGTGGATCGTACGGACGTGCTGAGAGCGGCAACAAAACGAGGGCATCTATACCCGGAAGCACTACCCTGATGCTTGCGATGATAATCGGAGTTATACTGGGGTTCGCTAAGGCGACAAATATTACGATGACAGAGAACCAAGCTATAGACAAATCAGTAGATTGCTTGTTGAGCTGCGACCAAAGGTACAACTACACGATAGGTTACAATAACCAGCTAATCATACAACCGTATGAGAAAAGAGGTATCAGAATAAATGCGGGTGAAATTGATAGGAAAGCATTCCTATGCATCTACACATTCGGGTTTATATACGATATTGCTATGTCGAACAACGGACTAGACGAAGAGGACTTGAGGGGCAGTGTAATGGTCGAGGCACAAACCAGGCAACTATTTAGAGATACAGAACTGCTAAAGAGGCGAAAGCCCAATGATGAGATAGCAATCGGATCTAGGTCAAACAACTACACTAGGGGCAATCACCTTCAAAAAAGGACCGGCATATACGACGTACACCCAAGTGATTTCAAATATTGTGATAGCGCTGATTTACATAGAAGTTGCTAGAATGTGAAGCGCTAGTGGTGGACCGATGGACACGAAAAGGGGTTGTTGGAGGTATGCAAGAGGTTGTTAGACCTTGTCAGGAATTAAGAGCGCTAAAGGGATTGTTTCAGGGTTTAGGGGTCAGGGTTTAGGGTATTAACTGCAGAAACCGAAACCAGAACAAGAGCTCATTGTGCGGCTCATTATTATGCGTCTTCCCCCCTCCGCTCTAGTTTCAGTCCCCTGAAACGCAGCTCACATTATAGTGAAAACTCTGATTTTCAATTTGGCTGACGGCTTTTATATTTCTAAGCCCTATGTGCGAGCCCTTCAAAGGGCGAACAACAAGTAACTAGCTAACAAAAGACAAAGAAATCGCGAATAGAGGATGGCAACACGACACAAACGAATGGAGCGGCAGAAGCGATAAAAAGGAATTTCACACCAAGAGATTGCCGATTCACTGCCGTTCTTGGTTCCACAGACAACTTCAATTTTGACAGCGCCATTTGTCTCAAATGCCGAGAAACAACAGGGTGCCATATTAATTAAAATCCTGGGCACGGGAATGCAGCCCTGAAGCCCTGGCTGACTCCATCGCTGCATGTCCACGTAGCCCAGGTAGTGAAGCCTGTTCCGAATGACCCGCCGGCATAATTAAACGTTGCGCCATAAGGTTCTTCCGTAATAGTCGTGACGTCGACAGTATAGGGCAACTGTGAATCGATTGCTGTTCCAACATAGACATTTTCCATAAACCCAATCACATTGCATTCATGGTCGTACAATGCAACTGCAAATGATGGGTCTACCACCCCTGATAACTCCATGATCATCGTAAACTGACAGGAACCTGCTCCCTGTCCGACGCAATTATTGGGGGTGTCTAAACCAGGACCAAACTGAGCAAGCGCAAGGCCCAATAGAGACATAATCAAAATGATCGGCTTCATCATCGTGGAATCAACAGTGAAGCAACTATAGTTATATATGAGCCATGTTCGGTGGAATAATTACTGCAGAATACAGCGGTACTTACTTAGTGGATGTTTATATAGTAGTTCGAAAGCGAGGTGATCAGTCTTGTCCGGGATTACTAGGGATTATTCTTAACTCCAAAGAAGGAGGGAGACTGGCCGGATAATCGAGCCACGCTTTATACCCTGTCAGAACCGTCTGTTACATAATGTTTACGTACGAGGCATTTGCCAATCCAACTCAAGGCCGATCAATTCAGCCGTCGAGTGAGACTGACGCGGACCTTCGTAGGATGAAACCAAAACGCAGATGCCGTTCAAGGGTGAGATAGGGAGCAGAATCGTTATTGACGTCACGAATCAGCGTTATTTACAGCTTTCGTGGTTCCCGATTTAATATCCGAAGGTGAACAGCATTTCTCAGTCCTAGCTAACCACTTCAAGCAGGCCGGATATTAATCTTCGGATATAATACACCGAACCGAGCAGCCACCTGCAGCCGCACGCGGCTGAAGCGGCTGAAGTGAGATATTTTAGGGTCTTCCCCTGAGTTTAGTGGTCAGCAAACTCACCACATCAGGAGAGTACGAGTAAGCCCGGTCCTCGCTTACCTACCAACGTTTCACCATGCCCGATTATAATAGTATATATTCTAAATGTTTACGTTATAAATAACTATTCGCGTTTGTAAACTCGTCCAAGCCCTTACGCCAACTTCTGCTGTTATCAGTATATATTTGAGGCTGAGTCTGATTACTGAGGCTTCTGAATAGAAATAACTCTAAGTAGTCAGGATGATGCGGTTGACGACGTCAGCCAGCTCCGCATTTAGAATATCAAGGTAGCTTTCATGAAAACTGCTCCATTCGGTTGGCGTCGCGTCGCGCCTACTCTAGCCGCCAAAGCGGGCGATCAGCATCCTGAGAAAAAAAACGCGCAATGTAAGATTCTCCGGCTTCGTTCGTTCGATGCCAAAACCGAAAGCCACCTTTCCTACAATTCACTTCGGCGAGCATATTGATTGCGCTCTTTAATGGAGACGGATCAGTGGAGCCATCCTCTCAACTACTGGGTCACGTGCCTGCAGAAAAATTGACGGGAAAGAGATTCAGATTAACACTGTAGTTTATTCTTCTCTAAAGCTCTTTATATTACCTAAAGTCCTTATCTGACAAGCCTTAATAAGGAATACGCGAAGAAGCTGGATTGTTTAACCGTGTCTGTTTGTACCAATTGTCCACGAAGACTTCTGTCATTTTGGCACGGTTATACATGTCCTGATAGGTAAAGGTTCGTGATGGCCAATGATACTTTGGTAATAGAGAGCCAGAAGTTAAACACTTGTCGCATTGCGATAGCGCATAAATCTGTCCTCTCAAATTCCTTGACGTGGGGTGAGACGTTTCTGGGATTTGGTATAATTTCTCACTTCGTCGGTCATATGGAATTTATGGATTTCCATATGACACTTGTGTCGATAGACTATCGTTACAGATTCGTACACTTTAGACATGATGATACGAAAGACGCTGACATTTAAAACATTTTTCGAGACTGAAAAACGACATGACGTTGGCGATGGACTCAGTCACGGGGATATGTAAGAAGTCATCACCGGTATAACGTTGAATTTGCGAAGGATCTCGCTCAATTTTTGCTTCAGTTGATCGTGAACAACTCAACGTGAAAGGTGGGTTCACCTTCGGGTTTCACATTGACCCGTCGTGCGCGAAAGAAATAACTAGTACAGTTAAACAGGTTGTTTCGTAGAAGTATAGGCCGCGCGGCGCTTTTGCCAGTCACGGTCGTCATTTTGCCTGCACTTTTCGACGGAAATGTCATTGTCAATGAGAAAAGTCGACGTAAGAGTTGCCTTCATTCCCAATGATTGATCAGAAGCGTCGAACACGTGGTTGTCATGTCGTTCCATCAAGACATAGCGTCAACAAATCCTTCATGAGTTTCGTAGCACCCATCAAAGGTCAAAGCTGGTACGCTTCGACGCGTCACCTTGATTCCTCGACGCTTTCCGCAAGACCGCAACAGATTATTAGCAGCGATTTCCCTACTCGGACTATCAAATTAGTCCCACGGCAAAGGATTTGCAAACAAGGGCAAGGGGGTCTTCGCGCCTTGAGAGAGTTAATTAGTTTAGAGTTCAACATTGAATCGGTACCGTCCACATCTCTTCTCGAGGGTAAGGGTCACATTCTTGCCCTGTGTTAGTGTACGCGTACACTAAACCCAAGACTGGCGTATACGTGTATATATCTAACTACCCCTGAACGCCTAGAGCACGAGAAGGTTAGGGTTATTCAAAAAAAGAGGAATGAAAACACACTCACTTGTTTTAGACGGCCAGACCCCCCGGGGTATACCCCTTAACAAAGCAAATACAACAAAGGGGCCTGGTAAACGCCCTGCCATGGGTTACAAGCAACAACGCACAAGTCCCTCGCCCAAAGGACGAGAGACCGTGCTCGAATATGTATGTATATATGTATATACATAGACATAGATAAATGACATCCTTATCCCCTCCTTCCCACAGTCAAGTACGCGTACCCGGAACTGGTAGTGTCTAAGTGGCTTGGTTCTCGCCATCCTTGAACTTACCTTGCTCCAGGGCGAGTAAGCGTACTCTTATAGAGGATCTTGGTCCGTCAGGACTCCCCTCAGTCCCCCCAGTGCTCACAGTCGAGGACGCGTCGCCAGAACTGGTAGTGTCCAAGTGGCTTGGTTCTCGCCATCCTTGAACTTACCCTTGCTCCAAAGCGAATTTGCGTACTCGAAATTATCTCAGCCTATTCACGACTCCCCTCATGCCGGCACTTGAGAAACTGTCTGCCTACATTAATGTTAGCCAGATGACCAGGCTTTAGGAATTCTGAAGTATACTCGCTTGTGATCGAAGAGGACTTCAGCCTGGTTAGAGGTTCTGCCTTGGCGCGCTGCAGACTGTGTCGTAGTTTCCACGAGCATTCGACCTGTGGGACTGTAGAGTCTTGGTAATTTTACCCCTGAACGGCGCAACTCTTTTTCTTATCTCATCTCTTGATTCATTAGCTGGCAGGGAGTGGTTCCATTATCTAGTAATCAATTCGCATAATCCCTATGCCTTACTGTAGGTTCTGATAAATTGTGTAGGATGTTGATTAAGAATCGATTCTCTAAATTAGGCTTTACTTGCTATGCCCACCGTTTATGTTGTTAAAGGGAGAGAACGTTGCTTGGTCTGTACAGTTTACATCCGTGGTAAGTGCCATCGACATTAGAAACCTAAATGTCAATACTACGCCCCTCTCAGACCATCGCCGGATCCACCTTGTTGGTGTACGTGTACACTAAACCCAAAACTAGTGAATACATGTACATTAGTTTCCTCGATTATCTAAATTAAGCTTTACTTACTATGTACAGACTTTTCAATATCATGCCAGTCACCGTGGATCTGTTGATTGAGCTGCTTTCAACGTCAGTCCTTCGGTGCGCGGTCGCACGTACATATATGCTCTCTATTTCTCTCGACTTGAAGCATCTGCTAAAGATCTTCCTCACGCTCAAGTAATCTGACTTTTAGTAAGATATTTTCTCCTCGAGTAATCCAGCAATCAATCTGGATAGTCGGTGAGTCTCGAACTCCTACTTGACCACAGTTTTGTCTGCCGCATCAGCGCAAACACAACATGGTCATACTCGAGCCTGTTGATGGCACAGATATCTACCTCTGGAAATACCTTCCTTCAATTCCGGCTGCGATCATATTCATTCTGTTATTCACAGGCATTACCAGCACCCACTGCTGGCGCATGGTCAAGACACGGTCCTGGTTCTGCAGTGCCTTTGCTGTTGGTGGATTGTGTACGTTGTGTTCCCCCATGTCTCTTCTCTACACCAGCCCGCGATCCGGCAACAGGGTTTGATTCATTTATTCATGCTAACCGCCTTCTTTACTCAGTTCAAATGATTGGGTACCCAGCCCGCGTATTTGCTCACTACCACACCGATCAGATCGCGCCCTACGCAGTTCAAAGCAGTTTCATCCTCCTCGCGCCAGTCTTCTACGCAGCTTCCATCTACATGGTGCTCGGACGTCTCGTTCGCAGCGTGCACGGTGAGCGCTTCTCCATCGTCCGCCCCTCCTGGATGAGCAAGCTATTCATTTCATCCGATGTCCTCGCGCTAAATGTGCAGGGGATCGGTGGCGGGTTTACGACACACGCGGATACTCAAGAATTGGGGAAATATATCGTCATCGTGGGCCTGTTTATCCAGCTGGTCGGTTTTGGATTCTTCGTCGCTGCTGCCTTATTATTCCACATGAGGATGCGAAGAGAAGTCGCCAAGGAGTCCGAGCTGAGGCCAAATGTCCCGTGGAGACAAGGATTGAAGATGCTCTACGCCTGTAGTGGGTTGATCATCGTAAGATCGTGTTACCGTATCATTGAGTATATCATGGGATTGGATGGGTACTTGCTATCGCATGAGTGGCCAATGTACATCTTCGATGCTGTGCCGATGTGGACTATCCAGGTGATTTTCTTAGTTTGGTTCCCGGACAAATTGCAGCCTAGTCGAGGCGATAGTGGTGCGGATGGGCAGGCGCTTGTAGAAATGAGTCGAGGACCGAGCCCCTGAACCTTAATCTGCCGCAGAACTCGACGAGCCATGGACCTGACAGAAAAACTGTCTCTGCCGATTTTGGGAGTTATATAATTTTGAGTCGATAAACTGCCAGCGAGCTACACCAGGCGGGCTTGTACGGTGCTGGTTACAGCTGGAATGTGGACCGTTGCAAAGTACTATAAGGGGCTTATTATCTACATCTAGAATGGACTGAAATTGTATGATTAGAAAACTGAAGTTGTTTCCTGTGACCTTATGCTATTTTAAAGGAAATGAATTGGACATTTCCAACGCGTAAAGGGAGCACCGTTGCCACTGATGATGGCTCGGCACCACCCGGGTTGGAAACGTTCGATAGACCTAGAATCCAGTCAAAACGGGTCACCACGTATATTATCAATTTATCATTACAGATATCTGTGGATCTGGCAATGATTTAAGCTGTTAAAAATTACAATTTCTCTGTTTTTGACAAGAAACATCATGTACGTTCTACCTACATATATTTGGACTACCTTCACGGTTCAAGTGTCGATATATATGATTTCGGGCATTTACGACTTGCTCTCAACAGCTCTTCATCGAACTACTTCTTCCTGGCATTCGAAAGGCACGCGTCGATTCATCCAAGTCGTCGTCCCTGCCGTCTTTCTAGAAATTTCACGCCACTCGTGTCGCCCTATTGTTACATGTCAAATTTCCATGACAATTTATCAAACAAAGAACGGCTTCGGACCCAGAAATTGCCGTGATGCGCAAGATCTGGCTTTCAAGCATCCAAATCCTCTCGAAGAGCTGCTTTTGGAAACTTCAACCATTCTTGCCAATTGGAGCCCAGGTTTCCACAAATGGACTCAATTAGGAACCGACCACTATCACCGATCAGCCACAACTCCCGGCCACGATGCAATAGCACAGCATAGTGTGCGAGGATTATAAGAGCTTCCGCCCGCCGTTGGCGCAGCAAATCTACGTAGTCGGGGGAAACAAGTATGGGCCATTTGAATACCACAGGCACTCGAGCTTTGTTTCCACGCTGCACATCGAAAACTTGTTGAAGATGCAATACTGACTCTCGATACGCCTTTCGCGAAGATGGGCTTATATCTGCAGCTTTTACCAGATCCCAGAGTGCAGCACATTCTGATCCACTCGCATCCGTCGGCTGCATGAGGACTTGAGACATTTTAAGACTCGGCCCCAGCTCCGTCTGGCCTAGCAGATGCCAGCACTGGTCGACGACGGCCAGCACACCACGATAAACACTTAGACCATGTGTGAAACTATCGATGAACACTTCGAGACTGTCTCTTTGATAATGCAATGTGTCGCATAGTAGAAGGACACCAACCGAGGACGAGAATAGGAACATTTGAACGCAATTAGCCGGAGTCACTTCCAGGACCGGGTTGCCTTCGTTGAAGAGTGACAGAGCACGGTTTTGTAAGCCTGTGGCATATGCGCGGTAAGAGTTACGAGACTCCGTGCTTCTGACGCTTAACTGCAAGGCTGATCCGGCGAGCATTTGATGCATTAGGTACGGTGTCGTAAGAGCATGTTTTACGTAGATGGAGGTTGCCATGATGTCTGGTTGCCCTGAGTCCTCGAAAGATCGAAACTCCTTGCTGGAAAGGTTGTTGAAGAGCCCGAGATGAGTCATGTTTACGTTGTAAGGATCAGGTGGCTCCCTGTTGCTCATGGTATGGTCCTGCCATGGTGTTGGGGCCGGTGTTGAAGCAGCGGTCGAGCCAGTGTCCGATGATGATGCTACATGTAAACGGCCACGGGAAAAAGCTGGCACGATGCAAGGCGAGTCTCTGCCGAGAAATGAACACCGTATCTCTGCCGCGCCACAGTTCACGCATATGGGGTGATTTTTGTCGCACTTCAGGAGCTAGTCAGTCCTGAGGTTCAAGGGTTGAGTAAGACGAGCGGACGTACCCTCATGTGCCGTCTTTTGCATTCGAGGCACCCATTTCTGGACTTCTTGTGAGGCCGACGAGACATACTTCGCTACAGCACATATGGCTATTTACTGAAATTATTCAGCTACTTAAAGGCTCTGTAAAGAAAAGAAAGAGTAAAAACGGCTGTGTATGCTCCCCTCGACAATACCGCCACGCGTGAAACGAGCAAAGCGCTAATTGGGCCGGTCACAATGTACACAGCTCTTGGTCTTGGATGTAAGCAAACATGTCAGCCTGTCATCATAAATTAGTTATGATGCGGCTCATAAGGTGAGGCGCGCGATCCGCTGGCACTGTTGACCTAACTTTTCTCATGAGCCTAGCTCTATCTTCGACGAATACAGCTTGGCTCGACAGTTACGACAAATTCCTCATTTTATAGCTACAAAACTCAAAAAGTGACAATTCTTAACTCTACACTCTCTATTAGTCACTTCTCGAGCTGACTGAATCCTAGGTGTACTCAGTCCGTCCAGTTTACTTAATCTTTCTATAGTCTGCAGCTGCCCACCGGAGCTGCTCTTATTTAATTGCTACGCAATTAAGCAATTAAATACACCGTGTGCTCGGTTCTCTAGAAAAATAGATCTCTGCATGACTCAGCCCTGATAGCAACAATGATAGGCGCCAACAGACAATCTGCCTAGGAAAGAGTTTTAAGTTACGAAATGGGTGACAAATCTTGACATTTCTGCTAATAATATGTGGATCTCACAGAATGCCCCTAATCTCCAAAGGCAGATCCAATGCGACGTGCCAATCGCCATTTTGATTGGCTAAATGCACTATGTACCAGAAGATGAGTCAACATTGACAGTGCCGGCAAGAGAATAGATAGAGCTAGACCCTACAGGCAACTCGTAATTAACCTCGGCCCATCCTTGTCTTTCCCGATTGAATCCAACAACAGTTGAACAATGCGAAGGTTTCCGTGCTTGGCAATATTGGCTAATAACTTCCGAGATGTTTGGCACTCGGGGTCAAATTGTACGGCTCTATGCCGTAGCAGCAAGCGAACTACTTCCTCATTTGGGTTGGTGCTCTTCCTCTGAAGAAAAAGCTGGACAATCGTTTCATGTCCTGCAGCTGCTGCCGCTCCTAACGGGCTTCCATAAAGTCCGTATGCCGCGGAAGGAGAAGATATTCTTATGTCTGCGTCTGCCGCCAAGAGAAGTCGTACCACCTTTTCGGATCCTTTATATGCCGCGAGCTGTAGTGCATCGCCATAAGAACCTTCTATTTTCCGCACATCGGCGCCCTTGGCAATGAGCAATCTCGCAAGAGATTCATCGTCGTTGAACGCAGCGGCATACAGGGCGCTCCCTAAACGATCATGGCTCATGTTAACTTGCATGCCATCCGCCAGACTCTTCCTGACAACACTCTCCAATCCTAGCCATGAAGCCAGTACCATGATTGCGTCAGCCTTCCAAGCACCAACACCGTCAGCTATACACTTAAGATTATCCAAAACCCAACGTCGACCACGATACACAGTCAGAGCAACACAGATCGCCTTCCGGCAACTTTCGACATTACATTTTGTATTGTCCGCACCAGTCGCCAACGATGCCAGCCGAAACGCGACTTGTGAGACGTCGTCGTTGCTCGTTTTGTTACATGCGAGCTCTTCAAAAGTAAGTCGCGATACGAGCTGGTCGTTCATATAATCTCTGCCCGAACGTCTGCGCAGGAGGTAATCCGTTGCAACGTTATTAAAA
The DNA here is from genome assembly GCA_003705905.2 of Lipomyces sp. NRRL Y-11553. NCBI lineage: Eukaryota > Fungi > Ascomycota > Lipomycetes > Lipomycetales > Lipomycetaceae > Lipomyces > Lipomyces sp. NRRL Y-11553. The sequence goes on along the minus strand of PPJW02000012.1, from coordinate 72,472 downwards.
TATCCTAATAAAGGCATTCATTAGTCAAAGTAAAAGATTATAGCGAGTGAGCTATCCGATACTTACGACAGACTCGTCTCATGGAGAAAATGTTGTTTAAATCGACGTAGTCAAATACGAGGATGATGACATCCGCACAGAGATTGTCAAAGCCCATCTTGCTGATCCTCGTACAACGAGAATAGGCGTGAGATATCCTGATAAACCAAAGCCTCTCTTTGATCAATTATTTATTCCGGAGTCGCTGTCAAGATTGGCGCCACGCCGACAGGGGCCGTCAACGCCAATTGTGTGATTTGCAACATCCGATGTCGAAAGAAACCGACGCTAATTGTTTGTCAGTCCCAAGTCACTATTTTGGGACTCCACCCTCTGTGACGGAGCTTGAGTTAAGATGCTAATTGTTCTCTAACTATCACTTATGGCGTGGTAGTCGTTGTTAGTGCAAACTGAGTAAGCACATGGAAACGGGGCTCTAGAGTAGTATAGGATCATCCATAATTGCGACCCGACGAAAAAATGACGTCACATCCACAGCTTCAGCGGCATCGACGTATCAAACATAGAGATTGCTCAATAGACTTGATATTTTATAGTATAAGTTATCAGCAGCTCTTCCCAGAGATAATATGATACAAGGCTGGCAGAACGCAATAGTCTTTCGAAGAATAGTCGAGTATTCGTAACTCGGCTCAGAGCCGCTCCATCGAGTGACCGAATGCGCGGAAGGTGATAAAGTTATCGATGGTAGATATAAACTTAGGCCCAGGATAAAGCTACACCCCTTTGCCCGGGTAACCCTGCGCCTTTCCTATTTAAGTCAACGGATTCACGTGATGCGAACTTTTAAAATCGTTCGCGTAAATGCTATTCGCTTGGAATGAAGCCGCATTTACTGGCCAATTTTACCAGGGTCTCAAGGATCCGGTTAAAGACGAAATATCCAGAATGGGTAAACTGGAGACATTACAAAGAATGGAAGAACTAGCACTGCGAATTGATGCTAGATTCATGGAACGACAGTTGGAGAAAGGGCGACGTTTAGCCGGATATGACTATTCGACCCTTAGTCATCGACCGACACAATCTGTCTACAGAAGTACGGCTTTTGCAAAAGATCCAGGGGCAGTCAAAGGATATTTCTGATATTGATCGGTATTTTGATGACGGTATCATTGGCCTCGCAAATACTAAGGCCAACGAGAACTGGCTCTTCGAGTGGTGGAACGCCCCTAAAGGCGAGTACCCTCAATGGCAAGGGCTGCTCGAGATTTCTTACCGCTGCCATCATCTGAAGTTGTTGCGAGCGACTTTGCAGCAGTGGTAGGGACTTTGTTTAGATTCATCATGGTGGAAGATCCATAGTTCTTGAATTGATTTGGGCTCGTAAATGGAAGATTCGTTAACACTTAAAGCGATGGTCTCCCTGAAAACAGCGCCTGCATAGTCATGGAGGCATACTTTGGGTAGTAACCACTGTCGCGATATGCATTAAACTATTGTATGACCTCTTGGGTACCTAATAATATTAAACTGTTAGCTACCCTGTCGACAAATTCATACTACAATTACGAAACCAAACCTCGTTTCCTCCAAAAATTTATTTTATAATGAACTTAGACCAACTGCCCTGTGGTTGCAAATACTGAGGATAGAGCATGGAAATATCTAGTCGCCGTTCTGGTGGATTATTCTTCAAAAAGGAAATAGCCTTTTCATAATCACAACATGAGTTCATTCCGCTCAAGAGTCATATCGGAAGCTAAACTATCTTGCATTGCACTCGCTCAATAGCTCAGCGGTCGAGCCTGTGGATTCAGAGAAATGGTTTGATTTGATGCGATTGCCGCTCATCTCGCTCTCAATAACCTATTCGCGGGAACATCCTGCTGTAGCAGATCTTGCATTCGCCAAAAAGGAAATGGAACCGAGCCATTCCACATATTTCAAGAAACGATGAAAGCAAAATGCAAGCTTTATCGGCATGTAAAGTGAATAGAATCCCAACCATGCAGATTTAGAATCTCCATAATTTTGAGAGAGTATTGTTCTCCGCCATGTTTATTGGCGACCTTTGAGCCGCGCGCATCGGGAACAAGAACCCACTTGATATCTTAACCTTCGTCGAAAGATATTCCCAACATCTTCCTATATATTTAAAGTACGCAATGTTACGGTGCATTGCACCGCGACATCTGGAAGGATCTCGTCGGCATTTTTTTACGTTTTTGTCCAACGACAGCGCATCGTCTGCACAGACATACTCCCTCTCACGCAATCTCCCATATTCAGTGTCGCATGTCTACAGTGTCATATCAGATGTGGACTCGTATTGTAAGTTCGTTCCTTACTGCGTTGGGTCCACTGTGATTGGCAGAGACTCAAGGACGAATCAGCCTATAAGGGCTACATTACGAGTCGGATGGCAGAAGTTTGAGGAAAGTTTCGAGAGTGAGTTACAGTGCGAAGAACCGCACACAGTTATAGTATGTGGTCCTATATTGGCGGACGGAATGGAACGAGACGGTTACTGATTATTTTGAGAGTTATAGGCGCAATCATACAAGCATTCCCTATTCAAACTGTTGTATACTCGGTGGAGAATTAGTCCGCTTGCGAATCCAGGCTGTACCAAAGTGGTCATCGATCTCAAGTTTGCATTCTCAAATCCAATATATAACACAGTCTCAGCTTCCTTTGCGCCAACAGTTACCAAGATTATGATCGAGGCATTTGAAAAGAGAATAGCGGAAATGCATAAACATGTTCAATGTGAGCAAAGGACCGAAATAGAAAGCAACAGGCGATGGTAGACAAAATTTGAAGTTTGGCATCATAGAAATTATCTTACACGAAGCATTTTGTATAAAATATTTCTACAAAATAGAAATTTTCGACCCAACTCTGCGAATATCGTACAAACTCTCTTCCAACTCTATCATATCTCATCGATCTTCGTCATTAGTACCTCGTCCATTTGACGCAGCGCATAATCCACAACATAGCTCTCTTCCAATAACTCGCTAGCTCTAGTATAGTGTCGTTCGCTGTAAGGAACAAGCGCGTCCAACGTTCTCTTGATGTCTTCAACTTCGAGAAATTTCTCCGGAGGATACGACTGTAGAAGCACGTTCAAGACTCGTTGAGCGACATTGGATGTCCGTGCATTTGTATTCCAATCTCTGATTCGCCGCAGCAGCTGTTGCAACTGCCCAGATTCTAACGAGGACAACACCGCATCGACCTCTCTGAGACCCGTGATCGAGCTGTTATCTGCGTTTTCCGCAATAATTGCTCGGAGAACGTTTAGCAATCTTAATGGATGATCCAATGACAACGCTAGCAGAATCGCATTTTTCCATTCCTTCCGGAACACATAATTTGACAATTCTTGCTCCTTCTCCACCAACTCCGCATCAGCCTCCTCTTGCCGCGCGAGCTCTTCAGCAGTTATATCTTCCCAAAATGTGATAACAGAGTCCCCGCCGCCGGATGCAAAGACCTTGTCGTCCGGTCGATGAGCTAAGGACCAAACCTTGTCCTCGTGATTGTCGAGTGTTGCATTACATTCACCCGTCTTGACATCCCAGATCTTAACAAGCCCATCACCGCCAGCGCTAGCAATTTGGGCACCACTGCTAATAAACAAAGCCTTCAATACGGAGTTCGTGTGGCCCTCGAACGTCTTCACGCAGGTGTAATCCCTAATGTTCCAGACTTTGACGGTCTTATCTCCACTTCCAGTCACAACCAGCTTATCATACACAGAGAATTTGACACTCCACACACCTCGCTTATGGCCACGGAGAATCCCGACAGTCTCGCCCTCCTCCGCAGACCATATCTTAACCGTACGATCCTGTGACGCTGTGGCGAAAAACTCGTCATTCGGCGTGATATCTACCGCATTAATATCCTTCTCGTGAGCCTTCTTAGTGAAGACAGGCTTAGCGACTTCGACAGGTTCATCAGCTGACTTAGGTACCCCCCATTTCTTCACCGTCAAATCCTGCGAGCCAGTAATCAAAAACCTCGGATACCCCGACTGGGCTACCAGTCTTGCAAGTGCAACACCTCCAATAGACCCTAGGTGTCCCTTAAACGTCGCATGGAGTTGAAACCCATCGTGCTTGTTCCCGTCTGCATCTTCCACACCGGAGTCAGTCCACCGCCAGATTGTGGCTGTATTGTCCTTCCCAGCACAGGCCAGCCATAAGCCATCGATGGAAGCGTCGATGCAAATCACAATGTCCTTGTGAGCTGCGAGCACAACAGAAGACTGTGTCGCCGGCGAGATTACTCTTATCTCTGGGGAGTTTGTTGCCAATGCCAGATACTTGGGAATACCCTCGCTGTCGACGGGACCAACATAGGCGATATCTATGACCTCGCCATTGTTACCCGCAAGCCGCCTCACAATTGGCAGGTCCGTAGACGTTAGGGTGTGTTCGACAAGGGTCTGATCAGATAATACGGCAATAAGGTCATTCCACGAAGGATAGTATCTAATATATTTAGCAAACAACCCTGTCTTTTCACCCCTCGGTGACTTACATTATGTCGGAAACGCCGACCTCCTCAGAAGTTTGGACGATCGGTCGTTCAGGTGTGACCTCCTGTCCAGATTCAATCGACCACAGCTTAACTAAGCCTTTCTCGCCTCCAGTGAAGATGAGCTGGTCAGTTATCTTGCCGGTCAATGTACCGGGAGACAGAAATCCTGTAGTCTCAAGAGACTTTTCATACGTTAGCCAACATGGACTGTCTGAACTTCAGTTTAGAAAGCTAACCTCGAAAACTAAGATTGTTTTCTTTAAATCGTAATTTTTCAGATCCCACACATTGACAACTTTGTCTCTACCACCACTTATCAACAGCGATCCATCACTATTGAAATCGAGCCCTCGGACGACGCTGACATGTCCGTCCTCCAATGTAGCGACACATTTCCGTTGTACCAAATCCCATATTCTGACTTTCGAGTCGTCGGATCCAGAGGCAACTTGCCACCTGGTACCACCTCTCTGACCAAATATTCTGACGGCGCTGATGACACCTGTATGACCTCTGAACGTATGAGTGTTGAATCCACCAGCCAAATCCCAAACTTTCACTACCCCATCCGCTCCGCCGGTAGCTACGAGCGTTGAACTGCCATCGATGTGCATTACAATAACGGGACCATCGTGTGCTTTGATCGAGCGTACTAGTTTGCATTCTGGAAGCTGGAATATCCGCATTTGTAATGACCGTGAGCAAATAACGACATATTTACTGTCTGGCGAAATAGCGACTGCAGTCACTTGTTCCGTGTCCTTAAACGCATGTTAGCCCGACGCTGCTCTCAACAATGGCATAGGTCGACCGGATACGTACACCTTTAATCTTGTGTTTCCGCTGGCCTGTACTGAGATCTGTAATAATAACATCTTCGCCGTAAGTAGTTGCAAGCAATGTCTGATCTTCGGAAACCGAAGCAGATCCGCCAGTAAAAAATGGCTCAATAGCAGTATGCGAGAAAGCTGTCTTCAAGGTCACCGATGATGTGGCAGGAACCATATTTCCCTTGTTTGGTAACCGGCCAGCTAGGGGGAAAAATGCCGAGTGGTGAATGTGTCTAACTGCTGCTGCTAAAAAAGTTCTAAAAAATTTCGTAACTTGGGACTTTCGATGATGAGTTGAAGTTGTTCCCAAGCTGAGCCGCGCGAAAGGGTGCCTCGTGCCTTCTAAGCATCATCAAATGGAAATCAACAGGCTCAGCCTGGTCAAATACAATCGTTTGGATTTACTGCCGTGTTTACAGCGGGATATTTGGAATACGGTCGTACATGCTTACACCACGAATACAGAGGCTTTCCTTGGGACGTGAATACGCTCAGCCAAGTACACCTCCGAGCATCAACTCAAATCAGCAGAATGAACTGGCGATCGAAGGACGGAAGCGCTATCGACGAGCTAAGCAAGCGCAGCGTGAAGTATTTGTAAAGGCTAAAGAGCGATTACTACAGGATGTCGTTGGTGCGGAGCAGCAAGATTTAATGGAGTTGATGGCATGGTTGATCTCGTGCGGGAGTCTAGTAACCTGCGCGGTACTGTTGTGGCCGGTACAAAGTATTAAAGGCATAATAGGTACATACAAAGTGGCTGACGATATGACATATGTTGAATTTATGAAATTGTTTTGGACGGACTGTCCCACTGTGACGGAACTGTTCGCAGGATTACCAGGACACTTGTTGTACAGATCTGTTGAACTAGCTGGAGATGGCGTCCGAATTTTGGCTCTGAAAACTTTGCAAATGTTTCAGACTGAAGGAGCCAGCGCTGGTCGTCTGGTTTTTGCCGTTGATTTAGTGTGCGTAAAGAAATTTAATGTGTCTCTCAAGGCAAGCTAACGAAAGAGAGCAGCTTACGAGGAGTAGCATGGCTCAGTTCCTATCCTATACTCGAGTTCTACAATCTTCAGCGCCTTCGAATTGAGCCTGCGGATCGCATACTGCCTAGCAGCAGTACATTTCGTGGCGTTTATTCATATTCATTCCTGCGAGAGAATTCACGTCGACTCATTGGTACTGCGTCATTGATGGCATTCGGTAGCATTCTCGCGGAATCTTTGTACCGTATTTTGGACTCGGTTTGCTTTTCGGCTGGCTCCAATGGCCAGATTGTCAAGGTGTTTACGCAAGATTTGAGTAGAAGTTTACTTTCACCAATACTTAGCATTGTGATAACGCCTGTAGACTTTATATTCTACAGGTATTTAGCTCGGCGAACATTATCTGATCATCGAAACATATATCAGGTTTGGGAGATGGGAAATTGGCGTCTGATCGCTGAGGCACTAGCTGTTGAGACATTCACAGGATGGTCAATGGCAGGCTTCTCTTTTTGGATGTTTGTAAGGTCTTACCGGAGGATATACAGCAAGCCGTCAAAACGAACTGATTGAATCCTTGTTTATCAGGTGTCTATATTGTGTAAGATATTATTATCGGTATATAGTTTGGATGTATGATATAGAGTGAACAAAACGTCAGTTAAGTTATTTGCAATTATTATTGTGTAACTTTTTGATTAACGTAACACAGAAACCAATTCTATCATATCTGCAGAGGAATAAATAGAGCCAACAAACCAAGACATATAAAAGTACAGATTATTAATGGAATTCGAAAGCTAAGCGAGACTAAGACTGATCTAATATAACCGTATCCCTGAAAACCACAGCATGGCCAAAGGAAAGCGCATATTACGGCAAAAAAGTTGGAAACCAAAAGTTCAAACCAAAAAAGAATGCTCACGACACAAATCCCATGAACTTCTCACTTTTTGGCGATCTGTCGTCTAGTCCAGATGATGTTGGTAGGCTCGCTAGGGAGAGTGACCATTGACTGTAACACCTTTAGCATGATTGCGTGAGAACCATTATATCAAAAATCTACTAACCGTGTAATCGGGCTTAGGTACACCACGGCCCTCGGGAAGAGTCCATGTAAATTCACGGATAAACATAGTCAAAATCGTTCCAAGCTGAACAAACGCAAATTGTTCACCAATGCAACGATGTCGGCCAGCCCCGAATGGAAGATAAGGCGAGCTTGCGCCTTTCGAGATGGTGGCTTTGTCTGCGTTGGCGTCCACCTTAATCTCGTTCTTAACCTCGTCCCATCGAGAAGGCCGGAACGTCATTGGATCTGTGAAATAATTGCTATCGATCATAGGAACACCGGGAGCAGCCATAACGTAGTTCCCCTTTGGCACAACATAGTGAGTGCCTTCAATGGTAAGATTATTTCGGACTTTACGCATGAGTGAGTGAAGAGGCATATGCATACGGAGAGTCTCTCGGATTGTTGCATTCAGCAAAGGCATGCTCTGCAAATTCTCGTACGTAAGCTCGGGAAGATCTTCACCACACACTTCAATCTGCTCTCGGTAGAGAGCCTCCTGAAGCTTAGGGTCAGCCCCAATATGGAGGAGAGCCCATGTGCTGGTTGCAGCGGAAGTATGCTGGCCACCCATAAGAATGCCAATCTGCATGTTTGCAATCTCACGATCAGTCATGCGGACACCGTCTTTGTATATGGCTTCCTTCAAAAACGTATTGATGATGTCCATTTCTGAGAAGTCGCCGCTTTGTCGGCGTTCACGAATCAACTCCATGTAGGTGTCGGAAACTTTTTTCTGCGCAGCATCCCGACGGAACGTGGCTGGTATTGGAATGTTAGGGAAGACAAAATGCAGAGGAGTGAATCCTCTGTCGAGGTCGTGGTAAAGGTCAGCGAAAGACTCGTCGAATTTGGCTCGGATTTGTTTGCCCTGGAGGGTGCGTGAGGCCGTAAAAATTGTGAGCTCAGGCATAGCTGTCAGAAGATGAGCGTTGCCAGAGGCGCGATTAGAATCTCCGCCAAAGAATTGAGGAGATTTGAGCCAGTACTTGCGGGCCTCCTCGACAATAGCCGGCACATATGTTCGGAAGGCCTGAACAGTTAGAGCGCTCTTCGCGAATTTCTTCTGCTCCATGAGTCTATGGTTGGGGCAGTCGTAGACGACGCCCTTACCGAAGACAGGAGTCGTAAGATGATGGTATGCATCCTCGGCAGACACGTCGCTCAATTTGGCGTTTAGGATGAAGTCGTTACCCTTTGGACCGAGCGCGACAGTCATTTTACGCCCGAGAAGGACGAATGTGAAGACGTCGCCAAATTTCTTGCGGTTGTCCTCAAAGAACTTGTAGGGATCCATACCGTACGAGACGGCAGAGCCGAGGACGGGTATCCAGTGAAATACAACTGGCGGTTGGTTAGGGTCGCGGAAGAGAATCTGGGCGAGAACATTAACGACTATGGCAACAACGACGAACGCCGTCAGGCCAGCGAGAACGACGTGCCAGGACGGAATTTGGACGAGACCCGCCAGTGAGTCACCAGAGAGTATACCCATTGTGACGACAATGAAAGAAAAGAAGACTCGGGTGTTGTGCGGAGCAATGGTTGTAGAGCAAGGAAGGTAGCAGACTACACGGTTTTATTTTGGTGATGGTGGTGGGCCGAACACGCGATACGAGAGCCCGAGCCCCTTTGTGTTCGTGTCGTTCTCGGGCCCAGTCTTTAATGACCCCTCGACACTAATAAACTTGTCCCACACATTTTATTCGCTCAATATAGAGACCATATTTAATTCGACTAGTTTCTGCTTTCTTTCTATTGCTGCCTTACGCCTTTATGCCCGCGATCTCCCCACGACACGCGGATCCGAGCCGACTGTGGTGCTCCGGGAGGAGCCGAATACGAGCCGCCTCGCCGGCTCGTGGCTGCAGCATATTTCAATCAATATCACACCAATCTCTCCTAACATCGAACTTGCACCGCCAAAATGTTTAGTCCATCTTTGGTTTGTGAGGCCGTTACTTATTTAATCACAAATTAGAATGGTGGGTAAAGGAGTTAGCATTCCTGGTCTTCCTTGCCGATTGCGTCGTTCGTATTCGCTCGGATTTGGGCCGAAATCCGAGTTGAGTTGAGTTCGTCGCGTCACTCTGGCGAACCAATTATTTAGCATATAGGCTTTGAGTCCTGTATGCAATTATGAGACCACCCAAAGCATTGATGCCATTGAACTCGCATTAAATGACGACATTAATTTTAGTAAATAATATCTGGCATACTACGGAAGTGATGACCTCGGCCGGATAACCCAAGGTTGTATCAATTGTCTCCGAAATTTTCCATTGAAAAATAATAATAATCTCTATACAATGCAAGTCAATTACAAATGTACATAGAGATCTATTTACAAATATCAATGCCGCATACTGTTAGTTAGTTGAGTCGCTCAACCACATGTCCACGGTTAGGTAGATTAGCATCCTTTCCATACGTCATATCAGCTTCGAATTTGGCATATTCGATTGAACGACATGCTGGCAGGACGCTCAACTTGTCGAGAGCTTTGCTGGCATAGGTAGGTACGAATGGCTGCAACACAATGGAGATAATTCTGCACATCTCCGCCATTACAAAAATGGTCGGACTAATATTGCCGGCATCTGTGTTCCATGGTGTTGCGTAGTCCACGTATTGATTTGCCTACACTGCGTTATTTGCCGCCACGACAACAACAATGTAAAGTAATTACCTTTTTCAGCACATCCCAGATCTCGCTCAAAGAACCTGTCGGATTGAAATTGTTCATATGTCTTGCGACTCTGTCCACTAGACTATTGGCCTCGTTTATCATTTCAGTTTGAAACGCCAAAAACTTTTCTTGTCGCGTGCTAGGTACTGGATAACCTTTCAAATGGTGGGACAGTGCCAGTTCAATTGAAAATGATTTCGAGCACGTCCTGCTCACTAAGTTGCTGTATTTGAAGACCAAATCAGCCTGCCTTCGTTCTAACACTTTTTCCGTATCGAAATCGCCATCGCCTTCTAAGATATTATGCCGTAAAAGATAGTAGCGAACGCTATCGACACCGGCTATTGACATAACCGCCAGCGGATCCACAATGTTTCCGCCTGACTTGGACATTTTCATACCATTCATCAGCCAGTGTGAATGAACCAGGACATGCTTTGGAAGAGGAAGGCCTGCAGCCAATAAAAAAGCTGGCCAGTAAATGCAATGGAATCTCGTAATATCCTTTCCGACAACATGTACGTCCGGCGGCCATATGGTCTCCTCGAATTCGGCTGCTGTTGACGCACCGTATCCAGCGGCAGTCAGGTAGTTGGTGAGAGCGTCGAGCCAGACATAAATTGTCTGACTTTCATCCCCAGGCACTGGAATTCCCCACGTAAACCGACTAGATGGTCGGGAAATGCTTAGATCCGACAGTCCATTTTCTACAGAATCGACTACGGTCTTAAACTGACCATACGGGTGAACGAACTTACTCTCCAGCCGGCTATGATAGAATTCGAGTAACGGTTCTCTCATCCGTGACAATGCAAAAAAGTAATTTTCTTCCGAAGTCCATTCGACTTCTTTTCCCGTCTCGCTCGAGTACACTTTGGTAACTCCGCTGGATTGGTCAAAGACTCTGCTGAGCTGACTCTCGGGGTAAAACGTTTCATCACTGACAGAGTACCAGCCTTCGTGCTTGCCTTTGTAAATATATCCTCGTTCTACCAATGTATTCCATAATTTATGAACCGCTTCACGGTGATCCTCGTCCGTAGTACGGATAAATCTGTCGTTGGATATGTGTGCCACAGTCGCGAGATTCTAGCCGGCAAGTTCTCTCAGTCCCTAGATCACCGCTGGCACAACGGATTGTTCTCATACCTTAAATAGCTCCGAAGTTTCATCGCAGAATTGCTTCACAGGTTTCTCGATTTTGTTTGCAGCCTGTTGGACCTAGAACACGAAAATCTGTTAGGTAATTCCTTGTCTACCGATCTGAACGTCAACAAACCTTCATGCCATGCTCGTCCGTGCCGGTTAATAAATAGGCGTCCCTTCCCATGAATTGCTGCCATCGTTTGAAAGTATCTGCTAAGACCATAGAATACAGGTGTCCCAAGTGAGGTGCTATAATAATTCATCATCTGAGCACATGTGCGCACCTGACAATTAACACAGCCACTCACCAGCATTGACATAGAAAATAGGAGTAGTAACATAAAACGATTTTTCGTCCTTCTTCTTCCCAGACTCCGCAACGTCGGCCGTGTCAGAATTGTGCCTTCGTGTCTCGCATTGCGGTACTCGCGTTCGTCGTAGAAATGCACAAGCTACCTCATTAGTTGGAAGCGGTCGAACTAGCCTTTTGCTGCAATGCGACCAGACGAGCATACTGTTGAGTATTGCTGGTCTAAGCAGTGTGTACAGCTGGCGTAGACGTTGCGCGTCTGCTTTTGTGCGCGCTGTCTCAATGAAATCACGCTCGGAAATTTGTAACAATACTGGGTGCCTCTGACGATCCTCTGTATCCGCCGTTCTACTTCAGTTTAGCACAATAAAAGTTATGCCAACTATCATGGGTCTCTTTGGAGAATAGAGTAGAATTTTCTGGCTAGTTCAATCGGACTTCTTTTTATTGATAGATCGAGTAATTTACGAAGGTTAATGTCTATGTGTAATGGTATTCGAACAACTTCAACGGTTCGCTGACCTATCTCGACTGCTCATGCAACGTTATTGTTGATATTAATATGCATCGCTATTTCTTCTGTAGCTATATCTGAGAATGAACATTATATTGTTAACCTTCCCCGTAACTAATGCACAGACATAATCGCGTCGCTCGTCTGATCTGACATTTGGTTAAAGAGTAAAATTCGACTTTCAATTAAGGGCTAGGGCATTTGGTGGTACAAAGCTTACCAAACTTGGCGCAGCTTATTGAACTATTGAGTGGAGATTAATTTGGGTGCAGCCGCAGAGGTGGATATCCGAGATTTTGACATTTTCCCATGACTTTTTAAGTTAAGCACTGAACAGAACCACGATATATATATCTGCCCAAACAATAAGCCTGGCAGACAGATCGCTATATAATGGCGTCTCAACTGTTGCGGCACCATTTCTATGGTGTGGCCAGATCAAAGCAGTTACTCGCTCGGGCAAAGTTACCGCGATCGTTCGCTACGCTTTCCAGTATCGAGGACCAGTACGCACCGGGTACGAGAGTGCATGGGTACACTGTTCAGCGGACGAAGCAAATTCCGGAGCTAGAGCTACTAGCTGTGCATTTGCAGCATGACAAGACCGGAGCGGAACATTTGCATGTCGCGAGAGATGACAAGAATAACGTGTTTTCAATCGCCTTCAAGACCAATCCGCCGGATGCGACTGGCGTGCCTCACATATTGGAGGTATGCATTATGAGCAAGCACAAATCTAATGTATCAGCTGATAGTAATGGATATAGCATACGACGTTGTGTGGATCAGAAAAGTATCCCGTTCGAGACCCGTTTTTCAAGATGCTGAATAGATCATTGTCTAATTTTATGAACGCCATGACGGGTGCGTAAACATTGGCGTTATGCGCATACCACGGTGAATATGCTAATCAGATAATAGCGAGTGACTACACATTCTACCCATTTGCCACGACAAACCAAGTGGATTTTGCGAATCTGCGCGATGTGTATTTGGACGCAACGCTGCATCCTTTATTACGCCAACTCGACTTCACGCAGGAAGGATGGCGGTTGGAGCATGCTGATCCCAAAGGTATTCTGCATTTTGGATTTTGTGTCCCGCAGAGGTGTTAATAGCTGCTTAGATCCGACTTCACCGCTTACATTCAAAGGCGTAGTTTACAATGAAATGAAAGGTCAAATGGTAAGAATATCTTTGCGACTATAATCATGCTGCATATTGTAAGCTGACGGGTAAAAAAACCACTAGTCTGATTCTTCATATCTCTACTATATTCGCTTCCAGGAATCAATCTACCCCAGTCTCAACAATAGTGGTGGTGACCCGGCAAAGATCACTAACCTTACATATAATCAATTACGTGAATTCCACGCCAAAAATTATCACCCATCTAATTCGAAAGTATTCACGTACGGCAACTTCCCCTTAGAAGAGCATCTTCAACACATAGACAGCACCTTCTCGAAATTCGAACCTACGAGCAGTGAGCTAGATATAAAGTATCCAATTGCCTTAAATGAGACAAAGAGGGTTGTCGAGGAGGGCCCGATTGATCCCCTAGCGGATCCAGCTCGTCAATACAAAACGTCGGTAACATGGTTTATGGGTCCGACAGATGATGTATACGAAGGACTCTGTCTTCGGGTAGTCTCGTCACTATTAACTGACGGTCATGCTTCGCCTTTGTACCAGGCTCTTATTGAGTCTGATTTAGGAACTGAGTACTCTCCAAACACAGGTCTTGACACCAGTTCGCCTGTGAACATATTTTCTGTCGGCCTGCAGGGCGTGACGAAGGAGAATCTGTCCGCAGTAGAGGATACAATTCGCTCCGCGATCCAGAAGACGTATGATGAGGGTTTGGATTTAAATCGTGTCCAGGCTATTCTACACCAGACTGAACTGTCACGTAAACATAAGGTCGCAAATTTCGGAATGAATTTGCTATATAGCGTGACCCCTGGGTGGTTCAATGCGGTAGATCCTCTCGAGATGCTGGAGTGGAATTCGGTAATCAAGCGATTCCAGGAGGATTTAAACAAGCCTAGGTTTTTGGAGTCATTCTTGGAGAAGTATTTACTTGGAGAAAAGCCTTCTTTTGTGTTCTCAATGGTCCCTTCAGAGACTTTTGGCGAGGACTTGAGGTCAGAGGAGGAACAGAGATTGAATAGTCGGATTGCGACTTTGACGGACAAAGAGAAAAAAGAGGCGTATGAGGTCGGCCTGACCCTTCTGGCGAAGCAGGAGGAAAGGGAGGATCTATCATGTCTTCCCACTCTACACGTGAAAGATATTCCACCAGAGTTCCCCAGAGATGAGTTACAGCATACCACAACTACAGCTGATGTTCCGGTTCAATGGCGCATTACCCATACAAATGGACTAACATATTTCCGAGCGTTAGCTTCACTACAAGATTTGCCACAAGATCTTCACCCTTACCTTCCATTATTCGCGGAGTCACTAACAAACCTTGGCACCAAGTCGCGATCCATGGCGTCACTGGAGGATGAGATCAAGCTCAAGACGGGTGGCATCAGCGCCAGTGTTCAAGTCAACACTTTACCTACTGACATGGACACCTGGAATTTAGGGATGGTTCTGACTGGACACAGTTTGGATAAGGACGTGCCGGATATGTTGAGATTAATGACGATTTTACTCCTGGAAACCGACTACGACAATCATGAGAAGTTGCGCACCTTGATCCGAGGCATGGCTAGTGGTGCGGCTGACGCGATTGCTGGTAGCGGGCATTCGTATGCTAGGGGTGTCGCAGCTTCTATAACAACACCTGCTTCCAGATTGAGTGAGTGCCTAGCAGGAATTGAGCAGGTCAAATTCATTGCGCAGCTAGATTCGTATGATGACGCGTCCTTACCGCTGATATCAGCCAAGTTAAAAGAAATTGCCGTCCATGCTATTTCGAACGGCGCCCTGAAGGTTGCGATTACGTGTGGTGGTGAGGCTGTCGCAGCCAACGATCAAGCTGTCGCAGCGTTCATTAATGGTCTACCAGCTGCAACTACTCCACGATTGCTTGCACCTGGTACTGCTTCTGGCTTAACTGCATTTATCCCGGGCGTGTTGCCTCAGAAGATGTTCTATTCAATGCCATTCCAGGTTAACTACGCCGGTGTTTGTCTTCGAGGTGTGCCATATACGCATCCTGATGGTGCAGCTCTC
Organism: Lipomyces sp. NRRL Y-11553; assembly: GCA_003705905.2. NCBI lineage: Eukaryota > Fungi > Ascomycota > Lipomycetes > Lipomycetales > Lipomycetaceae > Lipomyces > Lipomyces sp. NRRL Y-11553. The sequence continues at coordinate 57,176 of PPJW02000012.1, read as the reverse complement.
CAGATTTTGGCGAACATGCTTACTCACAAGCACCTGCATGGTGAAATTCGTGAGAAAGGCGGAGCATATGGCGGTGGCGCGACCTATAGTGGCGCTGGTGGTATTTTCAGCTATTACTCGTATCGTGACCCGAACCCAATGAATACCTTGACGACCATATCCCGTGCCGGCGAATGGGCTTTGCACAACTCCTGGTCTGAACGAGATCTAGAGGAGGCGAAGCTGAGCGTGTTCCAAGGCATTGACGCGCCGCAAAGTGTGGCATCAGAAGGCATGATCTATTTCTTGCATGGAATTGATGACGATATGCGGCAAACACGTCGGTCACGGTTGTTGGACGTAGGTATTGCCGATATCAAGGATGTTGCAGAGAAATATCTGGTTGGCAAGGAAAATGAGACAAGCATTGCGCTCTTGGGTACTACGCAGGAGTGGATTAATAACGAGAATAACTGGCGTATTGAGAACGCTGGCGCTTTGACCGCAGGGGTTGCTGCTGCTGCTGCTGCTTCAGCTTCGACAGCGGAACTCGGAGCTGGAGAAGACTTGGAGGTCCCTCTCGGATTTGAGGAGGTGTCGGAGGAGAGCGAAGAGGAGTCACTGGGTAAATAAAAAATGCCAAATACTCTTGGTCTTGTGATTTAGATTTAACTGTAAATACTTATGTGCTCATTTTGTGAGTGCGCGTTCCTGAGTAGAGAATTTCAACAACTAATTTATTTGTAAAAATTTATAAGAATTTATGCATTGTATTCAAAGCATTCTGTGAGTAATTCTGTACATGTGAACAGGGTAGATTATCTATGTTCATTATTATTAGTTTCATGGAAAACTGCATAATTGGGGCAGGTGATTTCGCGCGTCGGATCGTGATCAGCGCGGCACGCGTGAGCCAAAACAGGCATTCTGATTAGACTGTCATCTTTTGGCTTTTCGTGTCGCTTAACACTCCGCACCACACACACTCAGCAATCCCAACGCCCCACTTAATTGTCTGCTATCCGTTGCTAAAATGCCGGGACGCAATTACGTGCCGCCAAAGCAAGCGTCTTCGTTGTCGTCTTCGCCTCAGTCAGGCAGCACCACGCCATCGCTGTTTGGTGGGAGGCGAAGGAGTGCACGCATAGCGGCTGCACCATCGTCGTCGTACGTTTCGCAGGTTTATCGCGATGAGGATGGGAATGTGGTTGAAGTCGGAGATAGCGAGGGTAGTTTCGATGAAATTAGTGATTCTAGTACGTTCCTTCGTAATATTGATAGTGGACAAGTCGCTAATTTGTCGAGATTATGGACTTGATAAGTTAAATGGAAAGCGGAAAGGTATGATTGAACTTGGCCTTAGAGGTTTTAAGAACGAAGACTAATTACGAAATTAGTTTTAGAGACGGACAAGGTAACGCGCCCGAATATCGATAAGGGCAAGCAAAGGGCGATTGAAGTATCGGACGACGGTGAGGAATTATCGGAGCTCTCCGATGCAGACTTTGACGACCAAGATTTGGAAGGTGAAGCCAACAACATTATATAAGCATTTGATGCAACTCATTCATTCTAACAGTTTCTGCAGGCGGGTTCGTGAAGAGCGATTCCGATGAGTCTGCGGTCCTGGGTAAGGCCAATTCATCAAAGCGTCGAAGGGTCACGTACGCAACTATCAAGACGCAATCGAGTCGTCGCGCGACAAAGTCAAACGGAAAGTCAAAGCTCAAAAAGTCCAGTAATGACTTGGGTTCTGATAATGAAGTTGTGGCGGAGTCATCTTCATCTACGTCCAAGCGCCAGTCGAGCTCCTCTTCGACTAAAAGAGCTCGATTGTCTCTCGAAGTAGAAGATGACGAAGCCGATGATGAGGATTTTGAAGATGAAGAGGACGAAAGCGAATTATCAGAGCTCGAAGATAGCAGCGAAGAAGAGACGGAAGAAGTTGCCGCGCCTCCGCGAAGACTGCAACGACGGCGGGGCCGGAACCCATTGTCCCATAACGAGAGCACGAGACAAGCGCTGTATGAGAATCACCCTCATCTGAAGGATGTATTTCAAACCCTTGAAGCGACACCTAAGCGAGAAGTCAAGCAGGCACCTCAACCGGACGAGCTTACGATCAAGCTGCTGCCCTTTCAGAGAGAGGGCCTACATTGGTTAGTCGAACAGGAGAAGTCACGGTATAAAGGCGGAATTTTGGCCGACGAGATGGGTATGGGCAAAACCATTCAGACAATCGCTTTGCTACTCTCTGAACCCCGTGGGAAGCCGAATCTGGTGGTGGTTCCTACCGTCGCGATCATGCAGTGGAGGAGCGAAATCGCGAGCAATACCGCTGGCAAGCTTACGACAACCATCTTCCACGGCGCTACTCGAGTTGAAGATCCCAAGAAGTTGAAATCGTTCGATGTTATTATTACGTCGTATTCAGTTTTGGAATCGGTATTTCGGAAGGAACATGCCGGTTTCAGACGTGTTGACGGCGTGTATAAATCTCGCAGTCCCCTCCATGCAATAAAATACCACCGCGTGATACTCGATGAAGCGCATAATATCAAGGATCGTCAATGTAACACTGCCAAAGCGGCATTTGCGCTCAACACTGATCGACGGCTGTGTTTGTCTGGCACTCCGCTGCAGAATCGAATAGGAGAGTTGTATTCGCTGATTCGGTTTCTGAAAATCGAGCCGTACTGCAAGTATTTCTGTAAAAAGTGTGATTGTTCATGTAAGTGCCTTGGCTGCGAAGTTTTGGCTACTGCTAACGATTGCAAGCGTTGGATTGGATGTTTAGTGATAAACGTTCGTGCGATATGTGTGGCCATAAGCCAATGCAGCACGTTAATTGGTTCAACACGGAGCTTTTAAAGCCTATCCAAGTAAGTCTATTGTGTTTATTAACTGTTCAGTGCTAACCAAACTAGTCCGCGCACAATCATGCAGACCGCGATCAGGCGATGAAGAAGCTCCACAGTATTCTGAAACACATTCTTCTCCGCCGAACCAAGGTCGAGCGCGCAGACGATTTAGGTCTTCCACCGCGTATTGTCGATATTCGCAGGGACAGATTTAATGAGGAAGAGGAAGACCTTTACCAGAGTATCTTTTCAGACAGTAAGCGGCGATTCAACTCCTACGTTGCCCAGGGCGTTGTGTTGAATAATTATGCGAATATTTTCACGTTGATTACTCGGATGCGGCAGATGGCAGATCATCCGGATCTCGTGCTCCGGCGGCATGGGTCTACTGAAGCAGATACGACACTGGTTTGTAAGCTGTGTGATGATGAAGCACAGGAAGCTATCCGGGCGAAATGTCACCATGTGTTCTGTCGTCTATGTATCAAAGAGTATGTAGAAGGATTTGATGCTGAAGACACGAACGAGACTCTCGAGTGTCCGGTGTGCCATGTTGCGTTAGTGATCGATCTTACGGCCCCGGCTTTGGAAGTCGACGATGAGACGTTGAAGAAGGGCAGTATTGTCAATCGAATCAACATGTCGAACTGGCGCAGCTCAACAAAGATAGAAGGGTTAGTAGAGGAACTTTACAAACTGCGAAGCGACAGGCAGACCATCAAGTCGATTGTGTTTTCTCAGTTCACTAGTATGTTGGATTTGGTGGAGTGGCGACTACGACGAGCAGGATTCCAGACTGTAAAGCTACAGGGCAACATGACACCGGCTCAACGGGACAATTCCATAAAGTATTTTATGAATACGCCTTCTGTCGAGGTATTTCTTGTGTCGTTGAAGGCCGGTGGTGTGGCCTTAAATTTGTGCGAAGCTTCGCAAGTATTTCTGCTCGATCCATGGTGGAATCCTAGGTATGTCTAGCACTACGTGTGTGTTGGTCAAAGGTAGAGAGCTTATACTAATTGGCGTAAGTGTGGAATGGCAATCTGGCGACCGAGTTCACCGAATCGGGCAGCATAGACCGGTTAGAATTACGCGATTGATTATTGAGGACAGTATTGAGTCACGTATTATCGAGTTACAGGAGAAGAAGGCAAATATGATTAAAGCAACGATTGAGCAGGATGACAGTGCGATGAACAGGTTAACACCTGCTGATCTTGAGTTTTTGTTTATGAATTAGTAGTGTGACACGACGAGTCGAAGTATAAAACGTAGGTCGCAAGGAATAGATAAGCAGTATTAAAAATGTGCATCACATCTGTAGTCGAATCCAGACATAGCGACGTCATGGAAAGATCTGTTGTGTGAGACTCGCATGCGGTCCATATCCAAGTCGTAGCAGCGCCAGTAGATGAGACCAAGAAATGGCTGAACCTCACGAAATGCCTGGGTTCGCCCGGTTCCTCGACCTCGGATGTAGGGCATGACGAGATGGATAGATTAACCACATGTTCTTGTTCTTGCGTCAGAAGTGAGTAGTGACTTCCAATCGTGGGCTGCATACCGGAAGCGTATCTGAAGTTGGCGCTAGTAAAAGATTACCGAGTCATATTTTGCGATATGAATATGACAAATTGCAGGAAAAAAATCAGAGCATGATAGGGAACGTTTTCGAGCTGTTTCTCAAAATATCTGTCTCATTAATAGTAAATAACCATGACAAACAACATCAATGATCGCTAGATATCGGCGTAATTCATTTCGGATTTGATTCACATGAAAATGATCATATGCAAAAGTGATTTGATTGCACGAATGATAAGTTTAGAGAGATTATTTGTGCAATTTGTGATGTGATGGACAAATTTATGAAGTGATTGTCAAGCCACGTGCGTGGCGGATCGTCTGCACTGCCACATGTGGCCCGAGGCAATCAACTAGTCGAAAAATTCGCCTCGATTTTCTTCCACAAAACTTGCTCTCTTCACCTTCTTCTTTCCTTGTTCTTTTTATCTCCACCACCACCAACAGCAACAGCAACAGCAACAACTGTACCTTAATACTTCACACAGCTCCCGTGCTCGCCGCCGCCCGCCGTCGCCCGTCTGTAGTTCGCTTTAGCACCGCGCAACCTTACGTCGATGACTGAAGTCGAGACCAATGCTGTGTGTCCCGCGTCCTTGATTTCTCGCGGTATAATAACCGATCACGCCTGTCCGCAGCCCTGCGCCGTCGCTCCTGTGCCTATGACTGTCGATACGACTGCTCGCTTCAAGGCGTCTACCGTCCGTGGCAGCCTGCACGGCCAGGCGTTGATCTCTAGAGCTCTCCTTAACCGAGTCAACCAGGTTGACAGCGACTCCTGTTCGCCTGGTGGCGAAGATCCTTTTTTTGTGGCCGACATTGGTGAGGTCTACCGCCAGCATGTTCGATGGAAGCTCAATCTCCCGCGGGTGGAACCGTTCTATGGTATGGCAGGGTCTTTGTTTTCGTCCGGTTAAAAAAGTTTGCTCACAATAATGGTAATTAGCTGTCAAATGCAATCCTGACTTGAAGGTGGTCAAACTTCTGGCGCGCCTTGGTGCTGGTTTTGATTGCGCGTCCAAGAAGGAGATGGACCTCATCATGTCTCTCGGTGTGCCTGCTTCGCGTATAATCTACGCGCACCCTTGCAAGGCGTCCTCCTTCATCCGCTATGCTTCTCAGCGTGACGTTCGCAAGATGACCTTTGACAACGCTGAGGAACTTCACAAGATCAAACGCTACTTCCCCGACGCCGAGCTCTTCTTGCGTATCGTTACCGACGATTCTGAGTCCCTTTGCCAGTTCAGCATGAAATATGGCGCTTCGCTCGCCATTACTGCCGATCTCCTGCAGCTAGCAAAAGACCTTGAGCTGAACGTGGCAGGCATCAGTTTCCATGTTGGCTCTGGTGCCGTTGGCGCCAAACCTTTTCTTCAGGCCGTCCAGAGCGCTCGACAGGTTTTCGACCAGGCCGAAGCTATCGGTATGAAGATCGGTACCCTCGATATCGGTGGTGGTTTCGGAGTTGACAACTTCGAGTCCATTGCTGAGGTGGTCGGTCCCGCGATTGATGAGCTCTTTCCGCGTACTGTCCGGGTCATTGCTGAGCCTGGTCGCTACTACGTTGCTTCCGCGTACACTCTCGCCTGCCACGTCATTGCCCGTCGTGAACTTCCTGTTAACGGAAGCTACATGCTCTACCTCAACGATGGTGTCTATGGCAACATGAACTGTATCCTATTCGATCACCAGCAGCCCGTCGTACGTGCGTTGACCCATGGCAGTCGCTACATGTATGGCTTGCCCGAGAATTGTGTCGGACCAATCACTGCTTCGGTCTGGGGACCGACCTGTGATGGCATTGACTGCGTCACTCGCGAGTGTCAGCTTCCATACGCGCTTGATGTCGGTGACTGGGTCTATTTTGACAACTTTGGCGCATACACATTGAGTGCTGCGACCGGATTCAACGGTTTTAACGATAACTGTGAAGTCCTTTATGTTTGCTCCGAGCCCGGCGCCAAGAAGTTAATGTCAGAGTAAAGACGTTGGAACAGATAGTAATTGTCTACAATAATTTTTATGTATTCCCATTTGGGGAGAACTGCGAAAACTGAAAAAAAAGAATTATTGGATAGACTAGAGTTCTTGTACGAACAACAAAAACTACTTTAAATGCGAATGTTGTTTATAATTAGAAATCACTACTTGGGACCGGAAAGGGGGGTTAATTCTTTTGAATGTGTGCTAACTATGGCAAAAGATCTATTTGGCGCACATTTATGGATCTTTATATATTAAATACGTCATTTTTTGTGTTAATATGGCAATAACAAAGAATGAATAGGATGCAATTGTGGGTTTACGTTTGAATGATTATAATTTCGCGTCGGCTTGAAATTTTGGTATCTGAGATGTGGGTTTTATGTGTTTGGTGGGGTTTCGGGCTTCAAAAGTCAGGTTCGGTGGTATTAATTATAATTAATAAAGAAAATTTGGTCTCGCGGCATGGCATGCCCATTAGCACAGTCGTCTTACAACATTTACGCCATTTCGCTGTAGCACGGAATGTCGTAGCCAGCCGTAGAGCAAAAACCTGATGCGAACTTGGACATGTGGCCGAATCAAACTAAAAAGCGCAACATGGAACTCGGAAAAGGAATATGCTTATTGTATTGTGGAGAGACCAACACCCAATTTCCATAACTTTTTTATTCGTAACCAACCACCTATATATATCTTGTCTTGGATTGTATGCCTTATTATGTCCCAATTTTAGTAATACACAGCATTTTTCTTTACTTCTTCTTGGAAACCTCGGTCACGGTGAGCCCTGTGAAATTCGTATTAGCGACAAGTCAAAACAAACACCACCTGTTTCCACAACATCAACCATAGACACCACTGTGAACCATTGATTAAAAAATATTGCATACCAGGAGGTAGAGACTGTGTAAGCTTCTGGGCCTTCTCTGCGTCGTTGAGCACGAGCGTGTACAAGTATCGAGAGCTGCGGAGCTTGAACTTGATCAGCTTGCTGCCGTTCTTCTTGATACGGGCACTCTTGGCATCTTTTCTTCTATATTCAGTCTTTCTGTTAGCTTCTTGTACCCCCCTCCTTTTATTTGTAATATCAATCGGCCGGAAGCTCAGTATTTATTTACCTGGCGAGCTCAAGGAAGAGCTTAATGTCCTTAACTTCTTTCTATCCACACATTAGTAAAACAGATCTTCAAGACAAAAAAAGAGCGAAGCACGCGCAGCCGCGTATCTTGACCGAGAAAGTAAAAAAAAATATACATACCGGCATTGTGAATTATGTGTGGATTGCGGCGGAATAGACGATCACTTCGTGACTGTAAATCAATAACTCGAGCACACTATTTTGACGATCACCCACCTGGCACTGCGGTTTAGATTTCGATGTTGGCCATGCGGCTGTCAAAGAAAAAGCAGTCACATAACAAGGGTTAGGGTAGGTATATGCCCTAAGTTTAAAACCAGATTAGATGCATGCGAATTATTTAGGTCAACATATCAGCGTTACAATTAAATATGGGAGACAAATTATAGGCATATGAGGAACACTTTGAGATATGACTCTTCTATTAAAAAAATTCACCGAAAAACAACAATAAAAAAATTCTAATCTTCCAAATGCGCCAGTTGAATGATATCGCGATTATGAAAAACAACAACCAGTGATCCTTTGTCCCAACTTTTTAAACAAATTAAATTAACTTTAGTTATACAAAACACAAAAGAAAACACACAGATATGACAGATATGCCATTGACCACAGTTGAATGGGCCGTACGACCTTACCCGTTACCAAATAGCTGTGCGATCAGAACAATCCCTCGATCTCGCCGTCCTCGGAGACCTCGACGTCCATGAACCCACTGTGAGTCGGGAGACCGGGGATCGTCATAATCTCGGCTGCAAGAGCGTACAAGTAGCCTGCACCGACCGACGCACGAACATCGCGGATCGGCACTGTGAAGCCAGTGGGTACGCCCTTGAGTGCAGGGTCATGCGACAAAGAGTACTGTGTCTTGGCAACGCAGATGGGCAAATTACCAAAGCCTTGCCGAGTGTATGTCTCGACTTTCTCGCGCGCGAGATCGCTCAGTTCGACACGATCCGCGCCATACATCTCTCGAGCAATAATGTTAAGCTTCTCCTCCACGGTTTTGTCGACATCGTACAGCAGTCTGAAGTCCTTGCCCTCGGTCTTGTTGGCGGCCTTAACCACACCCTCAGCAAGCTTGACAGCGCCCTTGCCGCCCTCGGCCCAGTGGTTAGAAAGAATAGCATCGTCCGCACCAGCCTTGAGTGCCTCCTCACGGATAACTGCAATCTCCGCCTGGGAGTCTGTCTCGAACTGATTGATGGCCACAACGACTGGCAAACCATACTGCTTGGCATTCGAAATGTGCTTGGCCAGATTAGCACAGCCCTTGCGCAAAAGCTCAACGTCTTCCTTGCGATACACTTCGGGAAGTGGGACGCCAGGGGTCACGTCAGGACCGCCGCCATGCAGCTTCAACGCACGGACGGTAGCAACAATAACAACAACGTCCGGAACAAGCCCACTTGAACGGCACTTGATATTGAAAAATCGCTCGCCACCCATGGTGAAATCGAAGCCTGCCTCGGTAACTACAAACCCTGACATTTCTGCCTCGTCTTCACCGGGCTCGGTACCCGCAAGCTTGAGTGCCATCTTGTCGGCCAAGACCGAGTTCGCACCGATGGAAATGTTGGCAAACGGGCCCGCGTGCACGAACACGGGCGTCCCTTCAAGAGTCTGCATGAGGTTAGGTTTGATGGCATCCTTCATGAGTGCGGTAAGTGCGCCTCCGCAGCCAATGTCATCGCATGTGATAGGTTCGCCGGCCTTGGAAGATGCAACGACCATACGTCCAAGACGTTCGCGCATGTCGGAGAGCGAGTTCGAGAGCGCGAGAACAGCCATACACTCACTTGCGACAGTGATGTCGAATCCGGTCAGACGGCTGTGACCCTTCTCGGCCGCGCCTTGACCGATCGTGATCGTTCGGAGGTGACGGTCGTTGCAGTCGACCACACGGCGCCAGGTGATTGTGTCGGGGTCGATGTCGAGGCGAGCAAATCTGCTGATCTCCTCCGACGTTAGGTCGTTAGGTTCGGTCTTGTCGATTCCGAGCTTTTTCAGGCGACGAAGCATAACCGGCGAGAACTTACGAACCCCCCGCTTGGCAGGTACCAGACGTTTGTACAAGGGACCGTCTTTCTGGGAGCTTTCGTGAAACATGCGAGTGTCGATGGCGGCAGCAAGGAGATTAGTTGCCGCGCTAATGGCGTGGATGTCACCAGTCAAATGCATGTTGAACTCGTCCATTGGGATGACTTGGGAGTACCCACCACCGGCAGCACCACCCTTGATACCAAAGGTAGGACCCATACTTGGCTGACGCACATTGGCGAACGCGATCTTGCCTAAGTGGGCACCGAGCGCCTGGACGAGACCGACCGTGGTTGTCGACTTGCCTTCGCCAAGAGGAGTCGGAGTGATACCAGTCACGAGGACGTACTTTCCATTCTTGCGATGGGCAAGACGGTCAAGTAGCGACAACTGGACTTTCGCCTTGTGTGGACCATACAGCTCGAGCTCAGAATCAGTGATGCCGATCTCATGGGCCATGTCACGGATATGCTTCGGTTTCTGAGCGCGGGAGATTTCAAAGTCGCTGGGGACTTTTTCGAGAACGTTCAGCGGTAGGGGAGTGATGTGACGCTTTGCTTGGGCAATGTAGCAGCGTTTGGCGGCATCAACAACATTTTGGAGAAGCATGGCTACAGTCATAGGACCGACCCCGCCTGGCACAGGGGTGATCTTGGCCGCAACGGCAGACACAGACTCAAATTCGACGTCGCCAACGAGGCGCTGGCCAGACTTCTTGGTCGCGTCCGGGATGTAATTTGTGCCGACATCAATAACCACGACCCCTGGTTTGAGCCACTCGCCTTTAACGAAATGGGCCTTCCCTATGGCTGAGATAACGACATCGGCTTCCTTGAGGTAATTCTGAAGTCCTTTGGTGCGGGAGTGGCAAACAGTGACGGTGGCGTCGGCGTTACGGAGCAGGTATGAAACTGGCGAGCCCACAATATCACTGCGTCCCAGCACGACAGCGTTTTTGCCTGAAAGCTCAACGCCTGCACTTTCAAGCAGGACCATAACTCCCTTGGGGGTGCAAGGAATAAACAGAGGAGATCCCCCTCGTTTGGCAAGCTCGCCAACATTTAGGGGGCCGAAGCCATCGACATCTTTCTCTGGGGCAACCGCATTGGTAACCTTGACCTCGGAGATCTGGTCAGGCACAGGAAGCTGAACCAGAACACCATGAACCGAGGGGTCATCATTGAGAGCATTAATCTCAGAAAGAAGCTATAGCTGACAGTTAGCCTCCGATGGGTTCAGGTATGGCAGATAATAAACCATCATACATCGATCTCGGTAATGGTATCCGGGAAGTTCTTCAAAGTGCAAATAATATTGGCCTTGAGCAATCGTCAGCAATGCAAGAAAATCTACGACTATAATAAACTACTCACCTCTTGAGCGGCCTTCAACTTCATGCGAATATATGTGCTAGAGTCGGGTCGATTGCCAACTTGAACGATGGTGAGCGATGGTTTGAAGAGCGGGTTGACCCGTTGAGCTTCGCTGATCTCAGCGTTCAGGGAATCGCGAATAGATCTAGAATCAAACAATTAGCAACCTTGTAGGACAAGAAGTTGAATTAGCTCGGACAGTGTGCCATTGCAAGCTGCTACAAGCTGCGGCAATGTCTCTTTGACGTAGGGGTAATAGTCATGTCAAGACCAAGCATCACGTACTTTGCAATAGCGGTGCCATCAATTATTTCGGCAACCATTGTAGAAGGAGACTCTGCGGGTGCGGTGGCCGAGGACACGTATTGGAATTGAACTGCGGTAGATGAGTAACAACGCCGTGCTTGGCAAGAGAGTTGGAAAGGGGATGATGGGACACGATCGAAGCCAGAACGCGAGTGGAGCAAAACGGCCGAGCCCGCGAAAAATTTTGGCTGCGACTTGTTCGCGTAACCAGAACTCGAAGCACAGGCGAGTGGCTTGTGATGCCTCAGGCAGTCAATGCGTGGCGGTGCACTCGCACTCTTCTCCAGCACTAGCAGGATTCCATTACACGGCGGCAGCGGACGCTTGCGGATTCGCATGACTCCGTCGATATATAGAGCGTTGGCACAAGACTTGATTGTGTAGGGTGTAAGAATGACGAGAAGTGCGACGACCCGTAAATGACTAGCACAATGGACCGGTTTAAGTTGGCTCTGTTTGTGAACAGACCAACGCAAATTGTCCTATCTCGAACCAAATATAGCGCAGACAAATAAACGGATCAGAGTACTCTAATCTGCTTTTTGTCTATTTTAGTCGTCGCGTTGTGTTTGCGAATCTGACTAGGCGATCAGGGTTCGTGATATATGCTCAGCCAGCAAAGAGAATTGATCTGGCAGTTGCAAGTGCACAGATACCTGCTGGCTAATTGAAAATGTCGGAGTCAAACAAAATATTCTATCTCGTACTGGACCAAAAGATCTGGCTGCTGTACAGGGATTGCCAATCCGCTCTAAAAGGCGATTTGAATAATATCAAGAAAATGTTTTTGGCGACCAGCCAGTTTAGGGTGGCTTGAGCCGCCGTGGCGTCGCGGGGGTGCTGACTTCATAAGGGTATTGTGGCTCACGTGAGTTACAAGATGACACTCCGTCACCGCTCCCAGCAACAAAATTTTGCTCCACGCGCCATATCAAAAAACGAGAACGGGTCACTGTCGCATTTACAACGATTTCCGCCGCAAAAACTTTCTGACGGTCTCTTATTCCGAATATAAGAGTCCAGAATGCGTCCGATCCTGTTGTATGTATCCTAGTGCTGTTAGCGCGCGCGAATGTGCCAAGATGATTGATGACTTACGATCCTTGCAGGAAGGGACACGAGCGTCCACTGACGCAGGTATGTGGTGTTACCGACTTCAAAGTAATCAATTTAATAGCGTGCCATGCTAATTGCATGATAGATTAAATACAACAAAGAGGGAGATCTTTTATTTTCAACGGCCAGAGATAAGATGTAGGTTGTCGAAAGCAGCATAATTGGCATTACAGAACTAACCTGCATTAGCGTGAATGTCTATTATTCGCACAATGGTGAGAGACTAGGAACATATACCGGCCACCAGGGAGCGCTATGGAGTGTGGATGTTGATCCGGTATGTTGGTTATTGTTGACTCTCTTGGTGCGTGTACGACGAATACTGACAGGACAGACCTCGACGATCCTCGCCACCGGTGCCGCAGACAATACGATAAAGCTGTGGGAGGTTTCTTCTGGCCGGTGCATACACACCTGGAATTTTCCGACGGCGGTCAAGGTTGTTCAATTCAACGAGGATGGCAACATGTTGCTTGCCATCACGGAACAGCGAATGGGATACCACGGCACCGTTTACGTATTCCCCGTAACCATCGACGTCGAGGCCAAGCAAGCCGAAGAACCTATCATTAAATTCTCATCACCTGAAAACAAGTTCACAAAGGGCGGATGGTCGTATCTGAATAAATGGATCATCACCGGCCATCTCGACGGCTCCGTGTCTAAGTACGACGCCAAGACCGGCGAACTCGAACAGAAAATTGTCGTTCACGAGAAAGAAGTGACTGATTTACAATTCGCGCCTGACATGAGTTACTTCATCACCACGTCGAAGGACAAGACTGCCAAGATTCTCGATACCAAGAACCTCAAGGTCATGAAGACCTTTGTTGCCGACGCGCCGCTCAACACTGGCGCCATCACGCCGACAAAAGACTTTGTTATCCTGGGTGGAGGACAAGACGCCAAAGATGTGACCACAACTGGCAGCCGACAAGGCAAATTTGAAGCCCGGTTTTATCACAAAATCTTCGAGGACGAAATCGGTAGGCTGAAAGGCCACTTTGGGCCCCTCAACACGATCGCCGCCCACCCGGCCGGCTCGGGTTTCGCGTCCGGCGGCGAGGACGGATACGTTAGAGTGCACCATTTCGATAAGTCGTATTTCGACTTTTTGTATGATGTCGAGCGCATGCGTCCGGAGTAGATAGATGTCCTATCGGTGGTTTGGGATTTGTGTTATGTTGCGTGGTTAATTTAGCGGTGTCAATTGCATCAGATATGAAATGACGTGGTATCCGGACTTTATTCCCATAGTCTATAATACAAATGCCTAACCACAACCAGGAAGTACCCTTAATCCCAAAACTTAAAGGAAAAAACAAAAAAAAAAGCCTAAACCCCAAAAAAACATTACTGTTTCGGTTCGATCAAATTTGGCTTTGCTCTTATAGCTGTCATCATTGCCGGGGCGACAACGACGGTCGATCGATATGCCGACGTCGCAACAGAGTCTCGCAACCCGACTGAATCCCGTAGGCTTTGGTCATCTTGGCTATCGTAAGTTGCCGCTGAATATATTGACATTCCCCGGGTCGGATCGTCCGGGCTATCCATTGATGTGGGTGCCATCCCGTCATAGTAAGGCTGAACTAGTTGTACATGTTGTTGTTGTTGTGGTTGTTGCTGCGACATCGGGTACACGGACCTAGTGGTCGTCGACGACACCAACGGCAGTGGAGCTTGCTGTCCGACATGTTCGAGCGGTATCTCCGGTATTGGTGGCACGTTCGAGGGCGAGTTCGGGTTCGACCGGTTAATGACGCCAGGGATATACGCGATCGGAATAACATTAGATGCACGTGTAACGGCTGACGAGGCCACCGAGGCGATTGTATGTGTAGATTCTCGTGCACCAGGCATGTCACCGTACGGATATCGTTCACTAGTCTCAACGGAGCGAGGTCTCACATGGCCGTCGCCCCCCATTTGCGACGTTTTCTCGTCTCCATCTAGAGATTCTTCAGGCGACGTACCCACACCACCACTACCAGCACTAGCAAGCAGTCGTGCGCGTCGCCGTCGGAAAAAGAAAAACAATATAGCAATAATCGCACACACGAACACGACGCCGCCGATTGCTCCACCCACGATACCGCCTACTGGGACCGAAGAGTTGCTGGACGTGCTGGAGCCAGTCGCAGACGGTTGGTTTGTAGATGACGACCCGGTAGAGTATTTCTTAACACAAGAAGTTGTCGGACATGACGAGCACGTCTGCAGTGTGAGCTGACACTGCTCGTCAGCGGCACAGGTCGGACAGCTCGGGAGCGACGAAGGACAGACGATGCAGTTTGCTCGGGCAACTAGCGACGGCTCCCATTGGCTCAAGTCGCTAGAGTCGAAGAAGACACGGGCGATGACGGACATGCCGGGCCTAGAAGCTGGACGAGGATGCAACTGTCGGATTTTTTGGTATTGTGAAGTAGCTAGTAGAATATTAGAAAGGGTTAAGCGCAGGGAGAAACGGGGTTCCCGCATCAGCCCTGACCCTGGAATTGTTGGTTCCTGGCTCTGTTTGGCGATTATGGCATTACTGTCGACATTGCTATCCCCGGCCTACAGCCACGTGAGCCACGCGCTAAGCCAAAAACGCACGGCCAAATACCAATGCGGGTAATTAATTACACTATAAATATTCACATTCACCCTTAAGTTGTAGTCTGATTGCGTGTTCCTGTGGAATGAAAGTGGAGTCATAAATTTAGTTGAAGATGACGTTTTTCATCCAGGCACTGATACTGACAATAATAACATTCTGGTGGGATTCCACCGCGTCGTAGAAGACTCGAAACGCCATTAATTTTAATTTCTCTGTATCTACGTCTCTCCAGGGTTTAGGGTGGCAGGCGATAATGAACGTACGGGGTCATGATCTGAAGGATATGAGTTCATTACAATCAAATCCGCACCTACTCGCGCATCAAATTGGCGTGCATATATTCATTGTAATATACCAGAGAATGACTCTTGTCCTTGATGTATATTCTAACAAGACCTCGACGCAGGGTCGAACAAGCTATCGGCAGTGCACCAAATCTTTTAGCACGCAACGTATTTCAACAATAGTTATAACCCAACTTAGCGGCCGTGCGCCATGCTCACTGTCCAACTGCCAATCTTGACACTTTATTTATGTTATCCGCCGTAAGCATTGATATATATCTCGTCCACTATTTTCGAATCGGTATCATCCGACTTGTCGTAATTTGCGTCCTCCTCAATAGCTTCCACACGAATACCGCCGTCGTACTCTTTATTAACCAAGAAATTCACTATGCCCATGCCCAGATTGATCCCGTCCGTCGATACTGCAGTCATAGTGCCATTATCATTTATCATAATAATATATAACATGTTATCATTCATCTTAAATGTCTGCGTGTCATTTGTATATGTGAGAGCTGTGATGATGGAGCTATCGAACCTTGACAAGGATATGTTGTAATCACGGTTCAATGAACGGGCAAGCTCTGTATCTTCTACTATGTAGTGCCCAGTCTGTAACTTGAAGAATTTGTCACCTCTCACGTTGGTCTGGTTCTCTGATCCGTTTGATTCGAAAACCCAGCCCTTTCCGTATCCAAATGCAAACAAACCACCGGCTACACTCGATGCGACTGATGCTAAACCAGCGCTACCTATACATGCTAAGGAAGTCGCCGGCCATATTGGTTGTGCGGCCGAAGCCGCCGCCAAAGAAGTTTGACAGGCCGAATAAGTGACCCCTGCCGCACCAGCGGTCACGACAGTGGATAAAGCAAATCCAGTCCCTACTGCGAAACCCGTCCAGGACCCTTTGTTAAGTCGGCTTATTGATTTTGCCACGTCCTCGGAGCAATAGCGCGTAAACCATGTAGGTAGGCCATTCAGGGTGGTGCCTATCAGCAAGAAAACCAGGAAACCTATCAAGAATATAGAGGAAGCAAGTGCCAATTTCTTGACTGAATCCCTTCGAGAACTTATTACTTGCTTGTTCATTCCTTTCGTGGCCATAGTGTTTAGGCTTCACGGTTCATGGTTCTTGATGAAATCGCCGTGAAAGTCTGTCTATGCGCTTTGCCTGAGGTTATGCGGCTTACGCTGACGCGCCTCATCTGGACTGCCAGCCCATTTACTTTTTATAATTTCCCCACAACGTACTGTCAACCCACTTTGATGTCTGGAACCCTCGGATGCAAACGGCGCAGTATTAGCATGCCCTGAAAAGAACCCTCTGTATGTACTCAAATCCGACCAGTGGTCGACGACCTCCTTCCCTGTGCGAACGGGTTTCAGGGTTCGCTGAGAACCTAACCCAGAACTTTCACGTGACACAATTTAAGTGAAAACTTAAAAGGGGTTGCAGCTAATAAATAATAAGTGAATATAAGTGGAAAATAAGTAGGAAATAATTGGCGGTAATCCAAACACCCCCCAAGTTTTTACACCAAAATCTGTCAGCCGAAAGGAACAAAAACTGGCCTAAGGAAAGCAAATTTCCGCTGTTTCAGGCTTAGGGTAGCATATATGAGTGTGTTTGCCGCAGTTACACCACATTCACATTGCGCCCAAATTGAAAGCAATCTTAATTCAGATTTTGTTGTTCGCGAAAACATTGAACAAAGTAGGTTTATATTTATTCCTTAATTAGTCTAGCGGGAATCCTTTTTTGTTCTCCGATTAAACTTTGATTGATCCCAAGCCCTCTAGTCCTTGCGACATATCAGATAATAAGCAAATAGGCATCTTAATTGCCCCAGAGTTCTGAAGATATCAGTGTTTTCGCGCCGGTGGTGTATAGTTCGCTGCTCCCAACTACGAGATCTGTTTAGCAATTCGACGTGTCGATGTTCGCACTAGACCGGCATGCTTCATTTTTCCAGCACTCGCTGCGTATGCTGCCACACCATTATACACAAACAGACACGACAAGACTCGCACTCGTATTCTTTTGTGTATCCGCACTGGATCTGCTTGGCTACCTCCCGGTGGGCAACCGACAATGCTCGTCGAAGTCGAAAATTACAAAAATAGATGTGGATCATTGGAGAGAATGGGTATATTCCACTTGTCTCCTACCCACCCGTGATGCGTTCCGATGTTCACCTGCCACCGCAGTTCCACAATCGACCTCGTCCCAGCACAATGACCAAATCGACTACGATGTCGGACATACTGCGGGCACTTATTTTGCATTATGTACACTAATAATCCTACGCGACGATCTGTCACGACTCGATCGCGCCGGCATGATGCGCTGGCTTCAAAAATGCCAGCGTCCGGATGGCAGTTTTGCCGCTGGCGTATTACAGTCAAAGAATAGCGCCGCTGGTTCCGATGACAATTGCGAGCAAAAATTTGGCGAGCGAGATTTACGATTTGGATACTGTGCCGCTGCAACACGGTGGCTGATCGGTGGAGACTTGCTGGCGCGCAAAAATGTTGTTGCGGATATCAGCATCCATCAAGTTTTTGGGTACATACGGTCCTGTATTTCCTACGATGGCGGGATAGCCATGAGTCCTTACACAGAGGGACACGCCGGCGGTACTTACTGTGGTGTAGGAACACTACGTTTGTTATCGCAAGGGAATATTAACAAAGTGTTGGGTGATGCGGTCGTTGGCGACATCATCAGATGGTCCATAATGAATCAAGTGTACGCTGAGATTGAGCAAGAAGCAGAATCCGAAGACGAGTACCACTCAGAACCGGCCAGCTTCAGTTCGTCAGAATCACCTCTCTTGAGAGGTCCGGTCGTTGATAGGCCGGCTGGGTTCAGTGGTCGCTCCAACAAAGCACCAGATACATGCTACAGCTTCTGGATCGGGGGTACGCTCGAAATGCTAGAAATTCCCGGATCATTAAACAGGGGTTCATTATGGTTATCAGATATCCGGGCGAGCGTCATGTTTCTTCTGACACTGACGCAAAACCCAATAATAGGTGGCTTTTCTAAAATTGCCGGCACCCATCCGGATATCCTGCACTCCTATCTTGGCATTGCCGCCCTCGCAATGTGCGCAGAGACCATTCGACAAAGTGGCGGTCCCGAAAAATTCGTCAAAGCTCCCGCCGAACTAGACGTTGTCGCATCGATATTACCTCTCCAGCCGCTCGACGGCGCTTTATGCATCTCAACATCAGCAAAGCAATATGCGGAAGAGTTACGATCAAAATGGGAGAACGAGTGATCTGTTCTTGTTTTTAGAAAATGTGACCTTACGGGAAATGGGGAAGATATGTATAATAGCTTATGGCGCAAAACACCTAATCATTATAAACTATATGTATCAAATGTGTTTTACAACGATCTCTCTCTACCAGCTCTCATATAGTTCGTCAAATATAGATCTAAGCATTTAAGGGTTTTCGGCAACGAACTTGACACCCTTAGCAATGTTCTTCTTCAAGTCAACCTTGGCGGCCTCGATAAGCTTCTCCTCGTACTCGTTGAGCTTGCCGAGAGGGTGGATCTCCTCAGCACCAGACGGGCCGAGGGTGACCTGCGATGAGAAAAACTCGATACCCTCGTCCTTGAAGAGCGGGGATTCGACGAACGTGGGCTCAGTGACCGGAGTGCCGGAGATCGACGACAGGAGCGAGTCGGCAAAGCGGGCGGCAGCCTGAGCCATGGAGAGGGTAGCTGAGCCAGCACCGTCCTTGGCCTTGACGACCTCATCACCGCCAAACTGGATGCGATGGACGAGCGCGTCCCGGGTTTCACCATCAATCTCAGGGTGGTTGGACTGAGAAAGGAGAGGGACAATGGTCACACCGGAGTGGCCACCAACGACGGTCACGGGCTCCGCATTGGGGTCGGTACCCTTGACCTCGGAGATGAAGCGGGACGCACGGAGAACATCGAGAGTGGTGACACCGAAAAGGCGCTTGGGGTCATACACGCCCTTGGACTTGTAGACCTCGGCAACGATGGGGACGGTCGAGTTGACGGGGTTCGCAATGACAAGGATGAACGCCTTGGGAGCATACTCCGCAGCGGCCTTGGCAAGATCGCGGACAATGGAGGCGTTGGTGTTGAAGAGATCGTCACGGGTCATGCCGGGCTTACGGGGAACACCGGCAGGGATTAAGACGACCTCGGCACCGCTCAGGGTCTTCTCAAGACCACCGTTGTCGGGAATGTAACCGGCAACGGTCGAGTTAGTTGGAACGTGGGAAACATCAGCAGCAACGCCAGGAGCTCCACGCAGATCGTAGAGAGCGAGGTCCGTGACCTTCTGGTTGAGCTTTAATAGAAGCGACAGGGGCTGGCCAATACCACCTGCGATTAATCAGCGACTGCACAATTAAGAGGCAATTGAGCGCATGTCGGTCAGAGACACGCACGAACAGGTTTAGAACGAGACAAAACTTACCCGCAGCACCGAGAACAGCAACCTTGTAGGCCTATGATGATTGCTCATTAGTGTCATCCTCAACAACAACGACAATCATGTGGTAGATGCAAAGCCGAGCCACCACGGCCCTTTGCAATAGGGAACTTGACGTGGAAAACGTATAGTTACTGGCCACATCGTTCCCGTAATTGCGGGTCACCGGATACCACCATACTGATTAAATCTCGATTACCGAAAGCACACTTACATTAGCAGCGGTTGCGGAGAATGCGCGGCGTTGGACCTGAGCGAAAACGTTGCGAGAAAGGAAGACCATTGTGAGGGACTGTATGCGTTGCAAGTGAAACAGATACCGGAAAAATCTACTTGAGAAAGAGCTGGAGAGAAAACTGCAAAAGGTGGAGAGGATCGAAAGAGAATCGAGCAGCACTAAAATTGAGCCGCCGTTGCGCTCCGGAGAAAAAGTACCACCCGCCACATTGCACCGCCGCGAGTGCCCCGGTTGCCCCAATGACATTTGCGGATACCCGCCACATTGCACCGCCTCGAGTGGCACATACGGCGGTGCAAAATCTCGGAAGTTTTTCGGCGACTCAGCAAAAGTTGACGACTGCCGCTTTGTGCCGTTGCTACAAATAAGTCATGTCAGAGAAATATCGGTGTAGAGTATTGTCGTATACAATCGGCATATATGCACAGATATGTATATTATTGACTCTATAATACAGCGTAGTATTTACAAAGATTCCATATTTACATGTTCTAATCATTTCAAGATTCCCGCCGTCTCAGCCATAACCCGAATCAGAATTTCAATGTCCTTGGATTTCCTGATCGCACAGACTGGAATTGTCTTCCACGACCTCTGCGTCGTAAACTCTACGAGCGAGTCGTACTTCAGTTTTGTCTGTGGCAAGTCCGCTTTGGTCGCCACCACCAAAATACGTTTACCATCCATACGTTCAGGACCTAGCTCATTCGTCAGGACCCGTAAATCTGCAACAGGACTCTCGCCATCTAGACCTATCACAAAAACAAGACCTCCCGCGCGTTCAATGTGTCGGAGAAAGTCCGTACCCATTCCTCGGTTTAGATTAGCCCCAGCAATAATTCCAGGAATATCGGCTACAGTGAAAGTCCGGTCGGTGGTCGCGACGTCGAGCGATATCGTGCCGACACTTGGTGTCAGTGTCGTGAACTGCCAATGTCCGATTCGGGGTCTTGCATTTGAAATTGCACGTAGCAGCGTACTCTTACCGGCATTCGGCAGTCCAACTAATCCTAGATTGGCGAGGAGCTTCAACTCGAATCGGAAAATACCACTAAGACCGGCTCGACCTTTTGTTGCAAACCTTGGGTTTCGAATATCAGACGTATGAAAGTGCCGGTTTCCCAGGCCACCACGACCACCTTTGAGCAACAGCACAGGAGGTCCAGGTCGTGTAAGGTCTATCCCGTCCAGTGGAAAACTGTCCTGTATCTGCTCAATTCTTTCCTGTGCTCTGTCATCCAAAACTTTTCGCTTCTTCAAATCTTTGAAAAACTGTCGCTCTAAATTGAATTCCTTGAACCCGTTTAGATGAACCCAGCCTTCTCCTGGCGGAGAGTTCTCGCGCTCCAGAACGCAGCCGGGCGAAAGAGTGATGTGAGTACCAACAGGTACCTTTATAATCATGTCATTGCCATTTCGTCCATTCATTTGAGAGCTTGATCCGCCTCTCCCCGACTCTGCAACGACTCGCTTCCGAACCTTGTGAAGCGATGTTTCACCTTCGACAGGTTGCACATACACGCTGCCACCGTCCCCACCGTCACCTCCATCTGGAGGACCTTTGGCTCTTCCACTTTCACGCAAAAACGACACGTTTCCATCCCCTCCGGCACCCGAACTTAGCTTGACGACCATGATGTCGGTGAAATTGGAGTCAGCTTTTTTCCGGCTTCTGTAGGGAGTAGAATTCCGACCCGGCACCTTTTCAAGTGTAATGTTGTGAGTGTAAAACGATTCATCTTGAATGAACCGTTTCTGCTCGTGTATGGTAATCTGTAGTAATGAATCGCCAGAAGGAGTTGGTGACAGAGGCCGTTGAGTATTGTATCGGTGTGGTACATGCAATGAGATACGGCGCTGAAAAGGAAAACACCAGCTAATCCGTGGCATTGCTGTCTTGATCATCGCTTCCGAAGATAATACCTAGCAGAAATCATGGAAAATTGTCGCTATCTTGACTATTGTTATAGATATCGTTTACATCTTGATTACAAGTAAAATTCATTCTGGTGCGCGTTCATATGCATTCGTCGTCACGTGATGTCACGTGAACCGCAGCGGCTCGAAATAGCTGGATGCCAAAGGCTCAATTGAACTTACCCAAGCGCAGACAAAATCAGCCATTGATCTCGCGCTTAATCTCGATAGACTCAAGACTACCTGGATTGGGAGATGTTATGATACTGAGTATCACATCCTTAGACAGCGATTTGGTCTGCTACTGCGCGTTAAGCGCAATGTAGTAGTCTCATGAGCAAAACCCACCAAATCTCGATCTAGATCATGCGCATCCAGACTCTGGTGAAGTAGAGTCATATGTTGTATGATGGTTATTGAAGCGAGTGAAACAGGTCATCCAGGACAGAGAGTTTTTTTTTTAATCTTGAAATGCATCTTCTGTTATTTACAGCTAAAGGTACAGGAGTTTGTCCATTTTCCCACTTCCCTACATTGTTCTACTATATAAAATATACAAAGCAAAGTCATGTTGCCATTCCAGACGCGACCGAGTGCCTATTGTTAAGCAGCCCGAGGTCTCTTTTTTGTCTCCGAAACCTTGCGTCTCGCACAATGACCGCTTCAATCAGTTCGGCTTTTCCATCAGTGGCCTTTTTGCCCCCGAAACCTGTGTCTTCCGCTTTTCCATCAGTAGAGGAGCCAATTTGGAACGATGGAAGTCGATAATTAGAGCTCGTCCTAGTTCTTCATTCCATAAAACGTTATCAAACCGCAAATCTCCATGCTCCACCCCCAAAGCGCCGATATCCCTCCTGGACCTTCGGATCTCATGGAAGAGTGCCTGGGAGTGCTCAAGCTTACTTGTAGTTTCACCCCCATAGGCCATGAGCAGCATGTGCCGGATCTGCCCACCCCCATGAAGAAAGTAGATCTTTTCGAGGTCGATTGTTCCAAGGAACACTGGGACTGCAGATCCCTGAGCTTTTTTAAGGACTCTATACACGTCTGCTTCGCGCGAGACTTCACTCCATAGGCGGGATGTTGTTCCCTTGCCGACCACCGTGTAGCCATATGCAACGCATGTTACCTTAAATGGAGCCCCATATGCACCGCAAACGCCAAATGGCGTGCAGTCGTGATCAATGTTTTCATCTAGCTGCTGCTTGATCAGCTGTACCAAGCGCTCCGTGCTAATAAGGTGTCGGTCGTCGTCTCTGCCGTGTCGGTGTAGCTCCACATTAGGGCAGTCGCTATCCAATGTACCCCCATGCTGTAGACCAAGCAGGCATCGCTGCGTGCAAAACTTTGTTGTGTGGTGTTGACCACTTCCTCTTCGGTCGTTTTGACTGCCGATTCGTGACCACCGTGGAGTGGGCTGCGGAGATGGTGTGATCTGATTGAGAGACCGCTTGACTCCAGATATTGTTTTGTTAGGATCAGGTTCTGACTCGTCGTCAGACTTTGAGCGGTGCATCGTTTCCACGGGACTACAGTCAGTCTGAGAGCGAGTATTGGGTCGGCGATCGTCAGTCGTCGGAGACTCCGAAGGGGAAGATGGCACGCATTCTGAAACCTGAGACTCAGAGATTTGTGGGGTTTCGCCAAGTTCGTCTGCAAGCATCTGCGCCCGCTCTTGTTCGAAATTCGTCTTCCAGATATGTACATCTCGCGTCGCATCAGCGCGCCACTCGTGATCCCGGACTGGTGACAAAAAACTCATCAAGCAAAGGCACAATACCCGGGCAATGGCTGTTCTTGGAGCTTCCAAGATTTGGTCATCTGCAAGATCAACTTCCGTATTGGGTTCGCAAAGGTAATAGTAAAGTGTGCTTGGATCATCATAGCGCACATGGAGCAGGACCAACGCTAAACTATTAGTAATATAGGAATACTCAAGGCTTTCATGGAGCATGACGTGGTATTGTTGCGCCAGAACCGACCCGGTCTGCACTTCTGCCCAGTACGTGTCATTCTTATCTGTTGGAATGTTCTCTCGTTTGACTACTTCCTCCCAGAAATCCATCGGCCGAAGGCCCGCGCGAAGATTCTCCACTGAGAGCTTGTGCGGCGGTTTATACTCGGCGGCAGTGAGCAGCGCGTTGGTGTTGTTGTTCACCCGGTGGATGCAGTATTGATCAGGTTTAGGCCGTCGGACACTCGATGGATCTTCTACATCTGGCGTGGCAGAATAAATATCATCCAGGGCATTGTCATGATTGGCGAACTGGACTCCATCTCCCAGTGCAAATTCATTCTGAGCCTTTGGGATCTTGCATAGCTCTGCAATCACATCATGCACGTGATCCTCCACGGCGATGCGCTCGTAACTCTCCACATCTTTTTCGCTGCTTAGGAGACGATGAGAAAATCGTCGCCCGATACCTTCCAGCTCAATGACAGGTGAAAAGAGCCGGGGTGCGTCTTCCGAGGATGTATGTAGGAAATTGCGAACGGAGTTGTAAAGCTGCTGCTGAGTTTCCGCGCAATCTGCCCACAGGCGAAGCCGTGTGGGACAGTACTTTCCGGTAGGCATTTTCAGCGACCCTTTCGTGCTTCGAGTTGGATCTTCGACCCCTACCGGCAAAGATAGCAAATTATGACAGGCTCGAATAAACTCATCAAAAGTCGTGCGTCTGTTGCTCAGCTTGTTTCTGTCGGTCTTCGGCTTGTTTCTGTCGGTCTTCGGCTTGTTTCTGTCGGTCTTCGGCTTGTTTCTGTCGGTCTTTGGCTTGTTTCTGTTGGTCTTCGGCCTGTGTCCGCAAATCTCTTTCAGCAAAAAAAGGGCTTTATAGTCTGGAGAACTATCGCCAGCCATTAGTAGCATGTAACAGTGAGAGGGTGGTCATGTTAATGAAGCCGAGACATGGGGTCGGAGTGCCGACTTATATGACATCCCCACACTCGCCAGTAACCCTAACCCTGTTTAAACTTTGAGACAAGGAAGCATCAATGAGATGGAAACAAAAAGGAGAATCATGGAGAGTCGACCAACCATTCCTCTTTGGGACTAGCGCAGTTTGAAGACCGACTCATTTATTTATTTTCTTAAGCCATAACAAGCCACTCGACGATTTCTCATCTAATTGTGTAGACAAACTACGTGTCATATTCGCATCTGTGGTCACTTTCATAGTGTATATGTATCCTTCATCCCGCAACGTCTCTATGAAACGTGCGGATGAGGACTTGCTTTCACGAGCGTGGTCGTACGTGCGATTGTAAACGTCTCTGGCCAACAGCGACAACCTATAAGTCGAGTTTAGCACCGATGCAATGGTACTAAACGACGCCGAGGAGTGCTGAACAAGGTCGAACATAGTTGTTCGCGCGTCAGTAGTCACGGCTAACAACCTGAATTTGTGGGCTAGTACAGCAAAATAATCGCAAACAAGGCAACTGTTTTGGGTGACTTCCGACAGATCTTGATATATAGATTTGTAAATAAAGTCTGGTGCATTTTATACCATCTTTACGGCGAAATGATTGCTATCATACCAAAAGTAACGATGAGAGCAGACTGTTACTTGAATCAGAACAAATCATTTCATTATTCTCCATACATGCAGTTGTAGAGCTAGAACTACTTATAACCCATTTTAGAGAAAATAAAACATGGTTTTACGGTTTTATTGGAATTTTTTACTCTACTATACGTGTGAATTGTTTTGTCCAGAGTGTGGGTCGGTACGAAGGTTTGACACACAAACTGTCGTACCTCCCAAGTGACAGGTATCACCCAGTGGCCAGAGTATAAGAGGAAATAAGGTCGCCCGCCAACTCTCAAGTATGGGATAAGTTGGAGACGGTGTTGCATCCCCAGTCGCCGCAAGTATGTCCGCCGCGGTTGGCACATCACGTTTGCAAGACCAATATCACTAATGACCAAATGTCGAGCGCGATGGGAGAAGTTGGCTGTGCGAGCCTCGCAGCCGGCCATGCTCAGGCCAAGACTAACGCACTTATTGCCACAAGCGTACAAGCACCGTGCGTATTCAGGGTTAGGTGTGTATTATACTTGGGAGACACTGCCCTACTTTACTTGGGTCTTCGGAGCCTTTTTGTCAACTATATTTAGAGCCAAGGTCATCGTCATCAGCCTGTTGATCTCAACTCCCCTGGGGTCACCGCTCTGGGTGCAAATGGTTCAACAACTGAAATGGCGATACCTCGGCATTGTTGTTCCGATGGTGTTAATAGGCACGATTGGGTGGGGTTCTGACATATTGATCTTTCGCCAGCACCTTTCAATGGACTTATTAATCCGTCACCGAATATACGTCCACGTTATATGGCTTACATACATATTAGCAGTCCTTGTGCCTCCGGGTTCGCCGCCGCGACAGTTTAACCCGGATCCCGAACTCGCAAAAGTGTGTACATTCTGTCGCAAGTGCAACCGGGTCAAGCCGCCGCGTGCTCATCACTGTCGCATGTGTAATACGTGCGTACTTCGTATGGATCATCACTGTCCTTGGACAAACAATTGCGTCGGTCATAGGAACTTACTCCACTTTGTTAGGTTTTTGTTAAGTGTTGTGTTTGGCACGTCGTCTGTGTTTTGGAACTTATGTGGCCGGGTCAGAGTTCTGTGGGATGCGCGGCACCAACCAGTTTATGACGATGATATCAGTCTATCGGAGATCATTGCTACAATTGTATTGACACCACTATCATTTTTTGTTATATTCACCGTTGGGTTGCTGACGATTCGCACATTATGGAACTTATGCGAAAATGTGACGTTAATAGAGACCTGGGAGCGTGAGCGCGTCGAGAGCCAGATTCGGCGCAGTCGGTTAGAACCTGTTGAGTTTCCTTACGACCTCGGCGGGCCATATGATAATTTAGTCGCAATTTTGGGTCCGGTCTGGAGATGGTTTTTGCCCTGGACGGAGCCGCAAGGAGATGGCATGCATTTTGAGGTCAACCAAGATGCGTCCCCGAGCACGATTTGGCCGCCAGCTGATCCGGATGAGATTCCGCCTTACCAGTACGTGGAGCGGCAAATGTCGATCACGGATGTAAGCAGCCGCAGTAGTAGTACTGGAAGTATTTCTGCGTTCCCGGCGCCGTATTTTAATGAGAGAGCTGGGCGTGCAACCCAACTACCATACGGATCTGATGCTGCAGATTCCGACACAGATTCCGACGCAGATCCAAATGCGTATTGGCGACGGGATAAGTGGAGATCATGGGAGGGCGAAAGGTTAGAGGATTTTGGAGTCGACGTTGGTGCAGAGATGTACAGTAATCATACACAGGGAAGTGAGACCTTTGAGGAAGATGAAGAGAACGTGCCATTAGGAATAGTTAAACGGAAACTGGTAGCGAACGGCATGCGGCATTCTACGGAAGGCGTTGAGGTTAGAAGCAATTCCTTGTAAATAGTTCCCGTCATATTGTTTTTTTAGAAATTTATGCAAAGAATAGCTTAAACATTACTTGAATTCCTATTCACTGATAATCAATAGAATATGTACGCAAGCTTAAACCATTTTAATTGTAACCCAATGAGCAACTATCTTACAAGCATATCCTGTAACTCGCATACCGTCCACTTGTCTCACTCCGTCGTATTATCTTCACAACCATTCCTCGCTTGAGTCCCAAGTATCGTGCGACGGGATCCTCTCTTTGAATCCGTGGAAGCTGGCTCTCTTTCAATCTATACTTTTCTAATAACGTCTTCTTTTCGTCATTTGACAGCCGAATGTGCTTAGGAACCAATTCGTGATGGGTGATATTGACTAACAAATCCGCTTCCTGAAAGGTCTCGATCGTAGCCGGCGCAACTGTAGGGATCATTTTGTTCGCAGATGGCGTAATGGAGGTCTGGTAGATGAAGATACCACCGGTGAAGGACTTGTCCATGATGTGAATGCAGAATGCTCGCATCGTTTTGATACCAACCGAGGCTTCGTCACAAAATTCGACCCACAGACTTCCTAGATCCGGAAACTTCTCCTGCGCCTCTATTGTTGGATTTGCCTGAAAGCACATGAGTTTCCGTCTAAATTTGTCAGTTGACCTGTCCATTCGATATTAAATGCAAGAAGAAACTGACTGAGGCTGTCCCATTGAATCACACATTCTTGACCGGAAATCATCCAATGTCATATTTATATCGTCCTCGCTTACATCATATCCCTATTCTTAAGATTAGCATTAATCTTATCAGCCATTGACCAGTTGGTCGTGAGATCAAGCATACCCGGTCCTTGACCATTTCCTTAACAGTTCGAAACGTGCGCCACAATCTCGACGCTTGTCGCTCAGCTTCATCCATACCCAAGGTTGCCTCAATGAAATTTAATTATCGACTAAGAATAATTGTTGAAACAAACCCTGCTGCACTTTTGCCCGAGAAAATCCACTTAACTATTCGACACGGTTTTTTTTTTTACCTTGCTTGGGAGAAACGAATTTGGCGAATTCGTGCGGCACGAGCATGCTGCGATCTACCGCTGACAGTGACTGAGAATACGCACAAGAATTATAGTGCCGAGTCGGCCCAGGCACGGTCGATTATTCTTCGAAAAATTCTGCCAAAAGGTTTGAGGGTTGTAGTTATATCGTAACAATTTCAAAATTCTTGCGGCTACAAAGAGTCATTTTAATCACAACCATAAAAAACTTCGGTGACTTTTGTTCTAATCCGATATTTTATTTGTGTTTGCAGACGAGCAGGTGCTTTAGCAGAAAATAGGACACGTTCGTTCTTCAATAAAATGGCTGCTGTCGAGTCTACGGAGGCGTTGGTCGCGGGCAGCAAGCGTCCCGTCAAACCCGATCAGGCGACCTTCGAAGCTGGCCTTGAAGCTCTTGAAAAGGAATTGAAGGCGAAGAGTGACAAGCAGGTGTGTACTGGACTTTCTTCGAACAGTTGAGAGAGGGAATGGAATATCTTTATCCTTGTTCACAGAAGGACACGTGTGCAGTCTTCACGACAGTTCACACTTGTCAACTGTGAATAGATATATGCCCAGAATTCTAATATGAAATTTGTGGAATTTATAGGATTACTATGTCAATCAATTGAAGTTACTTTCTCCCGACTCTGCAATGTCTGAGAAGCAGCAGGAACTGCGGGCGGAACTGACTACCATCCGGCAGCGTCAGACCGACATCCGTGCTGCAAATCAAAAGGTTTTCGAGGAGATCAGGACACTAGATGAATCCATTAAGCGGAAGGTATATAACTTGATATCATGGAATAAGGGAATCCTTCAGATGTTGACGAACTATATAGATCAAAGAAGTTCAGTCTGCCAAGTCTAAGCTTAGCTTTAAGTCCATTGAAGAGCTGGATGCTCATATCAAGTATGTGATAGTATTTCGACAATATTGTGTGACTGTCTACTTACATTAGTTTAGGAAACTTGAAGCCACAGTTGATTCTGGCACTTTGAAGCTCGTCGACGAGAAGCGTACTCTCAGCGATATTACGGGGCTCAAGAAGGCTCGCAAGACCTTCTCCAGTATCCGAGAGATGGAACAGTCCATTGCCGAGAGCAAGGAGAAAGTTGCTGCTCTCCGGAGCAAGACCGAGGATGGTGAGTCCAAGGAATTATCTGCAAATCACCAAAAAATCCAGGCCGAGCTCGACAGCATTCGTGCAGAAATCGACAAGGTCCAGAAAAATAGATCGACTCTTGTTGAGCAACGGAATGAGGCGCGTAAAGCTCGCGAGGAGGCGTACAGCGCGCTTCGAAAGTTCAAGAATGACTTTTACCAGCAGAAGAAGGAGTACGGCAAGTACGAGCAAGAGGAGCGACAGCGACGATGGGAGCGTAAGAAAGCTGAGCGGGAGGCTTTTGAGCGGGAGAGACGGAAGAAGCGAGCGGCACAGAAGCTTGAGGCTGCTAGCGAGCCGGCTTTCGCGGTCGATATTGCTCAGGCAGAGTCTTTGCTGCAATACTTCGACCCGACCTTCAAGCCTACTAGCAGCGCGCTCCGCTCGTCAAGCAGTCTTGCTGCGCAGGTTACCCGTACTATTGACGCTGCGCCACCTGCAGGTACTCAGATTCTTTCGAAGAAAACCAATGAGGAGACCTACTTTGTAGGCAAGAAGGGCAAGAAGAACAAAACCACGAACGGCGTTTCTACGGCCGAGAAGGAAAAGTTCACACTCAACTTCGAGATTGTCAGCCAGCTTAGCAAACTCTCCCTTGGTGTCCCCATGAACAAGGAAGAAGTTCCTGCCACCGTTGAGGCTCTCAGAACTAAGGTTCAATGGTTCAAGGACAACCAAGAGCGCGTTACGGACGAGAATATCAAGAAGGCCGAGGCCGAGATCGAACGTCTCGAAAAAGAGGCTGATACTGAGGCCGCAAAGGAACAAGACCCCAGAAAACGATCTGGTAAGCGAAGCGGCAAGGTTGCCGAGAATGGCGAGAAAGTTGACGGTGAGGCCGATGACACCCCTGAGCCTGAGTCTGAGGCACCCGCTGATGAGACGGACGGCGTTCCAGTTGAGGAATCTGCCGATGCCGAGGAGAAGGCGGACGAGTGATAGACTGTGCATGTCATTGATTTGTTCAATATCTGGCGCGTCGGAGTAGAGAAAAGCTGGCGAGTAGATGCAAACCAAAATTCGAAGTGGCGGGGCCGTCTTGAGAAGGAGATGAAGAGTTGGACCTATATTATATCTGTAGGGATGTGGGGTATAAGTTATATTTATATATTTTGTTGCCTTGCCGTTGATATTGTGTCATGTTATCCATCATACTACTCCACTGTCCATTTGTTCTTAATGATCCTTCATTCATTTTGTATTTACTTATTTTTTTTGTGAATTTTTGTGTCTTTTTGTTAGTTTTAGTGCCATGATTGCTCCGTTTAATGAGTGCTACCTACGTATAGATTGAAGAATTTTGTATATTGTGTCTCACGATGTATGCAATGCATAACAGTAGTAGTAGTAATGTAACTTAACTGATAATCCCGAACAACGCAATCGCACTCAGGTGGCTCAGACATCATTCCCGGCTAAAAGACGGGGATGCGATTTTGGTTAGGGTATTCGAATATAGGGCAATTGAAGCAGAATCTGGAGTATCTGGGCCAGGCACCTTTACCGCAAGAGATTGTGGAGGTTGCTGACAAGATTTGGGATGCTATTAAGGACGATGCCCCGGAAGCTGCCATGTAAAATACTACAAAATTATGTTGTACATTTAATCTATCTGTCGGCGCTTCCCAAATTCCACGAATCTAAAACTTGCCCCGAAGAGCACTTTCAATCATTGACTTGGCGGTAAAATACACCGTGCGCCCGAACGTGCCTAAATCTAATGTCGAGAACATCGTGTCCGCGAAACCAAAGGGAAGCATAGCAGGGATCCAACCTAATTGTATACCATTAGAATCTGAGCAAAAGGAAGAAAGAGTCACTCTTACCTTGGGCAAGTTCAAGAGCAAAGCAGGTTGTCGGCATGGAATATTGCTGTACAGAGCCGCGCTCAAGGACATGCAGATCGCCAGGTTTATAGATCTGTGAACATCAGCATGGAATATTTCTTACCCGGGGAGGGAGGAATTCACTTACAATAGGATCCGGATCGCCAAGATCATGGACCCACTGCTCTCCTTTGAGAATAAAGAAGTAGTCATTGGCGGCGTGCACGCCGGTGTGTCCTTCCGTACCAATAGCGGTTCCAAAAAATATGAGGTACTCTGAGATTGACGCGTGTTGTATAAACATTGAGCCCTGTTTTTCACGACTGTTAGCGAGAGTGCCGTTTACCTAATTAGGGCAAACGGCCAAAAGTTACCATTGCGTTACCGTGGTTATTAAACATCCAGTCGTCGGTGTTGTATGGAATTATATTATCCCCGTACACATCTCTTAGTCTACCATTAATCTCGTAAAAAAGTGCTGTCGTATTTCCCGGAGGTGCGATTGCGATCGAGTCCTGATGACACACAATTAATCAATTGCTCTGACAAGACAACACATCACATTACCTTGACAATACCATGCAGGACCTCTGGGTCAAATATGTATAATGTAGGAAGGACATATGTATCGAGGTAATAATAAACCGAAAGCAAGACACCGAGAATAATGGATATCTTGAAGTAGTTCATTTTTTGCTTTCTGAGCTGTTAGCGATTCTTTCTTGCCGCACCAACCGCCTTCCTCCGATTACGTGGCGGACAATGGCAGGGCCAATCTCCTGTCGGTATTTACTGTCTTGAGAAATGTAATTGAGCGATAGTATATCCTCGCGACTTTATATATTCGTGGTTATCGTGCTGTTTGCCGCCGCGAAACCTGTCTCGGACAAACGTTAGAAGTTCATTTGCGAGCCAGAAAGTTAACAAAGTTCCCTTCGTGTTCGGGTCATGGCAGAATGAACGTTTTTCGTATTAATAAATTCCTGTTTCGTTTTTGCAAACACAAAAACGCCGTGCGGCTCACGTGTACCCGACGCGTTGGCCCGACGCTCCCACAGAGTGAAACCGTGCATCATCCATAATTCCAACGGAACAGAACCACGACGACAAATTCATATTCACGGGTGCACGAAGACGATGCATGTATCGCCGTCGTCGTACGCGAGCGCATTCACATCCCTCCGCGCATCGACGCTCTCGCACACGACATGTCGGCTGGTGCTATTCGTCGCGTGTCTTGATGTGGACGCGCTGTGCGCGGCCAAGATCTTGTCCGGCATTTTGAAGCACGAGCTAATACCGCACCGCACGTGTCCGGTCGCTGGATATTCAGAGTTGAAGGCGCGATATTCGGAGTTGGACGAGGAAATTACAACTGTCGTCTTGTTAGGGTGCGGAGCATTGGTAGACTTGACCGCTTACCTACGTGCGGAAGAGGCCGCTGATGACGAAGAAGAACAAGAAGAAGACGAGGAAGGCTTCGTGAAGCGAAGAAGTGAGAGGAGGCAGATATATGTGTTTGACAGTCATCGACCATGGAATTTACAGAACGTGTTTGGACCTGATGTTATTTGTTTTGATGACGGTGAAGTCGAAGATGGGCTTTTGGATAAAGAACGCGAGGCTTATGAAGCGCTGGCGAAATTAAGTGAAAATGGCGGCGAAGACGGCGATAGCGATGAAGATGCCGACGAGGACGAAGAGCACGCAACAGATTCGGAACCTGAGGAGCGGGAAGCAGACGACAACTTGTCCGACGATGACGATGACGAAGCCGGTGCCGGATCTGACGTTCAAAAGACACCCAACTCGCGACGGTCCGGATCAGCGGATTCTACACCGTCGTCGAAACGCAAGTCACCATCGTCACCTCGTTCACCATTACCATCTTCTCGGCGCCAAAAATCCACCAGACAGATCAGGCGCGAGTATGAGGATGTTATCGCGTCATACTACACCCGAGGAACAGCATACTCCACACCTGTCGCTTCACAGTTATATTCGCTTGTCTCCTTCCTTGGAGACGCATCAACACATGACCTCTGGCTCTCAATAGTCGGAACAACAGCCCTCGATACCCTCGCTCCCCAACTCTATCGCCGCCTATTCCCCCTTTTCCGCGACGAAGTCAGACGGTTGAATCCAAGCACGAATGGCACGAAATTATCAGCCGACGACAGTACTTTGGTTATTCAGCCGGATTACAGAATGTTCCTTCTTCGGCATTGGACATTTTACGACGCATTACTCCATTCATCCTATGTCGCATCGAGGCTGCAACTCTGGAATGACGATGGCAGGAAGAAGCTCCACAAGATGCTGGCAAAGATGGGAGTGTCGCTCTCTGTGGCGAAGGAGAGGTGGACTCACACAGATGTGTCGCTCAAGCGCGAACTCAAAGACAGAATATCTTCGGTTGCGGAAGTTTTCGGCATTGGAAATGTTGTGCGGATTGGCGTTGTGCGCAAATTCGGGTTCCGGGGAGCCCTGACGGCCGGTGATGCTGTTGAGAGTGTGGCAGCGTTGTTGGAATGCGGACGCGGGAAAAGCATCGTTGACAAGGAGAACGTGAATCCTGACAGAAAAGATGGGGATCAAGTTAAAGAAAATTATAGGGCTGCTTGGATTGATAATTTTTGGACTGCCTGGGATGCCCTTGATGAGTGAGTTTGGCCCCAAATATTTCGTCCAAGAAATGCACTACTAACAATGTGTTTGACAGCGTCGAGTTACTGCTTCACGGTCTTCAACGGGCACAAGCTCTGCAACAAGCGATTGTTCGCACCGGAACTGCCCTCTTAGAAAAAAACCAAGTTCTAATCCTCCGCACGTTCCGTCTTGCTGTTCTCAAAGACGGCCCGGATCTCGACTTGTTTAGGAACCCGGTCACGTTAATCCGACTGGCGAGTTGGGTGAATGAGTGTAAAGCGGAGCAAGATGGTAGGCAGATCCCGATGGTTATGGCTGCATTGGATAGAACCAGAGATGCATATACGGTCGTTGGATTACCCGCACGGATACTTAAACAGTCGGGCAAGGAAGGCGACGAGGACGAAGATGATGATGTCGTCGACAATGAGGAGGAAGAGACGATGCGAAATTCGTTTGGCATTGCGTTTCAAGAAGTCGCGCAGCAGACCAATGCCCGTGTCCGTATTGATTCGTTCGAGAGCTCGGTCGTGGATGTTAGGAAGGACGACCTAGCAGGCTTTCTGGAGGGAATGACAACTGTCGGCGTGAGATGAATTCTACAAGATGCATTTATTATGCGGGGTGTACCATAGGTTGTTCTCAACATCTTTCCTTTGTATATCTATTGTTTGTTTGGCATGTGTGCGTGTTAAGCATGTTGTATATTAGCATCTAATTAATCTAACTATATCTATAGCCAATGTGCAACACATGAACAAAAAACAATGCGCCAAAAAAAAGTTAAATCCCTATCTTACAAAATATACAAACGGGTGTCGTCATGGCCCAAAATTACTTTGTACAAAGCTCAAGACAGTCTAGTAATTGGCGGGCCTTGACATGAATAAACCCGCTCTCCTCATCACCGAGACCTAGAGTAATCAACAAAGTATCGTCCAGCCAGCCGTGATAGTAATCATTTACAAGGCTATTCGTCTCCGGCGTCAACTTCGCCGCCGCCATGTCCGCAGCCTCTTCTCGCTTTTCGAGAGCGTTTGACGGATTCTGGAGCGCTTGCGTGTGGTCTCTGTAGTGGGAATGGTCCCACTCCATGGCCACAGAATATACGATCTGCTTCTCATCTGCACCTGCGTATATCAAGCTCGACGAACGCGCGAGGATATGGAACGGCGCCGTCGCATTCATGACGACAAGATATCGTCTGTAAAATACGTCAAGGAATCTTTCGTACTTGACGTGCATGATCGAGATCAGAACAGTGTTGTCGAGGTTTGGTTCACAAGGATACTCGCACAGAGTCACGCGGAGAGCGTTTGTGGCTTGGTGAATCCACATCTTTTGCGTGTCGGGGTTCGCAAAAGTCTTACGGAGAGATAAGATGCACTCTGGTGTAGGCGCGTATACACCCAGATTGCGCATGCCGACGTCGGACAAGGCCGTGAAGGACCGGTCTCCAATATCATGGTGGACGAAAACGTCGTTCTTGTCGTCAAACAGGAGCTGGTAATTTTTTTCAATCTCGGCCAACGGACTTTCGCGTGGTAACGCAGTCAGATTAGCGAACCGGATTGGCACGTTCTCGATCCTAAATTTCGATTCCAGGTCAGGAATGAACGCCCGGAGATCGACGACGAATTGGTGCACGCAGTTAGCCACGCCATTGGTGCCGACGACCATTAACGGCTCCCCAAGGGGCGACATGAACACACGCGAGTCTATATGCCCAATGCCGGCTTCAGACTTTTGCCAAAACCCACACGAACCTTTTGGCGAATTCCAACTGGGAAGCTCAAGGGTCTTTGGATTGTCAACACATCTGAGAATCTGCTGTTCAAACGTGTCTGCCTTGCCCCAGTTCATTTCACAATAAATAATGGTATGCGGTCGTATGGATGTAGCGTCCTTTTTCGGCTGGACAGATTCCCTTGCAAAGCCAATGTACGGGTACTGAGAACCCGGGGGATATGGAAGGATATTCGGGTTGAATCTAAAGATGTCCTTTGCCTGGAGGTCCTGCGGTGAGAAGGACATTCTCGACAGAGTACCCTCTGGGTTCACAACATTAATGAGTACATTTGAACTGCCGGGCTTGTGCAAAGGCTGGGAGCAGGACTGCAGTTGCTTGGTGACTGTCTTGCGATGCCGCGCGAGAGGGCTGCCGGTTAAATACT
The DNA here is from genome assembly GCA_003705905.2 of Lipomyces sp. NRRL Y-11553. Taxonomy (NCBI): domain Eukaryota; kingdom Fungi; phylum Ascomycota; class Lipomycetes; order Lipomycetales; family Lipomycetaceae; genus Lipomyces; species Lipomyces sp. NRRL Y-11553. The sequence goes on along the minus strand of PPJW02000012.1, from coordinate 20,995 downwards.
CTTCCCGAATGTCTTCGTTGAGAGACCGAGCCTCTGGTGCTCCGTTCCACTTTGGCTCCTCCAAGACGGCCTGTGGATTGTGCCTGCCATTGCCGACAATCGATGTCGCTAGAGTGCGGACATGGCTTTTGGATGTGTAGCTGGTCAATAAGAGGAAGAAGGCCAGGCAAGTCACCGCCGCAACAGCCAGCCAGCTGCTCTTGCGCTTCCGGAGGCTGTAGAACATTCGTAGCTCCTATTAGGTGGACTTCTAGCTGATACTGTGAAGCCAATGATGCGAGACGACAACAGGTCAAGTCCACAGAAGACGAGAAGAGGAAGAGGCCGGTAGTATATATATGAGCATTCGAAAATAATGAAAGGTCTTTAGCTTTGGCTGCACACTTGCAATCCCGGTGCCGCTTATCAGGAGTGAGCCCTAACCGTGAAATAAAATCCAAATGGTATGCTGCGACACTTTACCCGATGCTCTCACAAGTTGACCATTATGTAGCCTGAAATTAGCCGAGAGCGACATATGCAATAATACGTTTAATGAATTCCACGTTCTACTTTTTTTTACACTATCATGGACAAGTATTCTTGAAACCCAAATGTATGTTCTCAACAACTTGTGAGATTCCCAAGGCTTTCGTGAGGAGGACCCCAGAAGAGGTCAAGGATATTGTGAGCTACAGGCGTGGCGTGCTGCACCCACCCACATACGTACGCTAAGCCGTAAACGACAATAGAGTTGCCATATATGGCTAGACATTTGTTGCAAAGACCCTGAGACACACTCTATTATTCTGGAAATAATCTACCAAATTGCACCCTACATAAGGCATATGTAAAATCGAATCCCACTTCACCCAGAATAAAGCATGAGTACCTGGGTTGTACACCAGGGGCTGCGAAATTCAAAGCGCATCAACGTATGCCCTAACCCTCAGATGATAATATTGCGGGGGGGATTTTCGTGGTTCTGCGTGCGGCCTCCCGTGAAGTTTGATCGACTATATTAATTTATAGAGCAAATATCAAAAATGCCCGCCAAAAGTTTCATAATATCAATAATTTATATGATAGCTAACTTAGTGGCAGATATTTCATGATTGACCAGGCGTCAGTAGTAAGTCTGTAGTTAATTGTACGTTTGGACTCTCACTACTCTGTATATATAGATTCATGTAGTACGGATAGGATGATATAATTATATCATTTATATATTACTCTCATTCTCTGACTGATCGAAGCAAGTTTTCCATCTAGGAATGTTTTGCCTTGTTTTCTTCTCCCCGTTGTTGATCCTGCAATAGCAACAACCAGAACAGCTGTGCTGGCGGTTCGAATATGGCCATCGATTTTGAATTTTGAAATATCTTAGTAATATCTGTGTTTGACATGCCGGTTTACTCCCATCATTTTGTCTGGCGGAATGATATGCACTATATAGGGCAAATGTTGGTCAAAACTTTCATGACAGTGTTCAGGTTCGATGGTCTAGTTGGTTATGGCATCTGCTTAACACGCAGAACGTCCCCAGTTCGATCCTGGGTCGAATCAAAAAACACTCAATTTTTTTTTCTTGCCTTACTCCAGTCTCGGGACGCTTCTACGAACAGTGAACATTAATATTGCTTCCGTTTTAATGCTTAGTTACTGGAAATTATTGGATGCAGATTACATCTTAACAGCTAAACCTATCTTTTCTGTCACCATATATACTCATAAATACTCATTGTTGTTCCAGCTCCAGTGACGACAACCGGCCGTATATCCATATATATATATATTTGCCTGCATTAATCTATATGGTAGAGACTTGTCGTTGGCCGTTTCGGCGACCGCAACCCGCGCAAAACGGCGAAGCGACGAGTAAAAGCGAAGAAACACCGAGGAAGGACGTTGTAATTAGGCCAGTTTTGGGATTTTATTAGGTTAAAGTGTAAATGTGAAATAGATTTGAGCGGGCCGCGCGGACGAGGTGCATTCAGGGTTTTACGGTTTCGGTTTCTGGCCCTCGAAATCGCCTAGTGCGGAGATTCAACCAAGGTCTCTGCGCCTTACCCCACATCGTGTTGACTCATAGTATCAGGGGTGATATTTGGCGATGTGGAGCTCCTAACCTTCTCCAACGTATAAATGCAAGGTTGCGTCATTCCAATACGTGTACTCGTTCTGTACTCTCAGGCAACATCGTTATTCCATGGATATATAAAGACTGCAGGCTGCAGGCTGAGCAGGAGTCAGGCAAAACGTGAAAACGACCGCCGAATTGCTCGGCGCATCGTTTTTGGCGCTTCAATTCCGTAGTTATGGCGACTTCTACTTCAGCATCGTCGCCTAGTCTCACTCAGGCCTCGGACAGCCAAGTAGCACCTATCAGAACCAACGCCTGGCCATCCATCAGAACAATTTGAGGTCGACGACACAGCTACAACTCTCCAAGTACCCGCCACGATGAACGACCACGCAGATGGACAAAGGCCCGCAAACGAAGTAGAAGACGAAGTCCACTACCCGCACGGCGTGGCCCTCTATTCCACCATCGCGGCACTGATAATTGTCCTCCTCATCAGCGGCCTGGACATCACCATCGTCGCCGTCGCCGTCCCCAGCCTATCTGACCAATTCAAATCCATCGCCGACATCGGCTGGTATTCCACTGCTCTGAGGCTAGTATTGTCCAGTTTCACGTTTATGTTCGTGAAGATGTACACGGTTTTTCATGTTAAGCCTGTGTTTTTGGCTTCCATGGCCATCTTCACATTGGGAAACGCTGTGAGTACATTTGCGGTGAGTAGTAGCATGTTCATCGTCGGACGCGCAACATGCGGCTTTGGTTTCGCCGGTGTCTTCACGGGCTTCTGGGCCCTTTTCACTTTGACGATTCCGCTGAGGAAACGGGCTTTATACGGCGGCATTGCGGGTGGGATTGAGGCGGTAGCGAGTATAAGCGCGCCGCTTTTGGGAGGTGTGCTGATCGATGCGTTCAGCTGGCGCGCATGTTTTGGGTTGTTGTTGCCATTGGGTGGGATTGCCATTTTGATAATTTTGTTCTTGCCGCCGTTGCGGGCCGAGCATAACGCCGAGAACTTGAAGTTGCCGTTGAAGGACAAGTTGAAGCAGATGGATTTGTTGGGCACGGCGTTATTTGTGCCCAGCATCGTCTGTTTATTGTTGGCATTGCAGTGGGCCGGAACGACGTACGGATGGGGAAATGTGAGAATCGTGGTGTTGTTGGTGACCTTTGCGAATTTGCTGCTTGTGTTTGGGTGGTCGCAATACCGAGCAGGTGATAAGGAGACGTTACCAATTCGAATTCTCAAGATGAGGAGTATACTGGCTGGAGCCTGGTTTGTCTCTTGCTGCAATTCTACGCTAGCCCTGGTTGAGTATTACATGTCCATCTACTTCCAAGGAGTTCGGGGCTGGACTGCAGCAAGGGCTGGTATAATGAGTCTTCCCATGATTATTGGTATGACTATTTCGACTCTTCTGTCTAGAGCACTTACGACGGCGATTGGGTATTACTATCCTTTCCTCTACGGGACAACATTGCTGGCACCTGTTGCTGCAGGTCTTCTCACGTCATTGGATATCGATTCGAACCTGGCCAAATTGCTATGTTACCAAGGACTTCTGGGATTTGCTATCGGACTGGGATTGCAAGTTCCGCAACTTGCGGCACAGACTGTTCTATCTGAAGAAGAATCCACAATCGGCATTGCAATCGTGTCATTTGCCTCCCAAATCGGTCCTGTCCTGTTCCTTTCAGCTTCCACGGCACTTTTCCAAAACCGACTTGAAGCTGAAGTCAGTCAGTCAGCTCCTGGGACCAACGTCACGAGTCTAGAAAATATGGGTCTTTCTGATATACGAAATCACTTTGGTCAAGATAGATTGAGAGATCTGCTTCTCGGATACGACAAGGCTGTCACACAGACTCTGTACTTGCCTCTAGCATTGACATGCTTGACAGTTATCGCGACGGTCGCCATGGAGAGACTTTCGATCAAGAAAAAGCAATCGTGACAGGAAAGTGAACCCTTTTGGTCCTCAGGAAGCCACTAAAACGAATTGGCGCTGTGGCACAGTTCATGGTGTCTCACCGTCGTTGCCCCGTCTTGACATCGTTTGAGTTACGCATTGTTATCACTATGATACATGTTCTTTAGCGATACAGTAAATATTTTAGGACGAAATACATTCGGTTTGGTCATTGGATTGCTAGGAAATCCATCAAGTACCCAAAGGTTGACTCTGAACAGGGCTTCCGTAATAATAAATGTCCGGCAGTGGACTACCACCAGAATCGCATTGTACTCACTCGATTCTGGAAGACCAACGACAATAAGTCGATGAACATGTCAGGCGATTGGCGCTACTGTAAAGGGTGCGAACTACTGGAGAAGAGGTGCCAAGAATTCCTTGATACATTATAAATATAATCACCACCGATCACCGCGGCTATTCTTCGAAGAGAATATTCTAAAGAGGATCTTCACATTCAAATTGCAGTGCCAGAAGCGCGTAGTTATTACCAACACCATCACCAGCATAATCGTTACTTTCATATGACTCGGCTTCATCTCATGAATTTGCTAGTGGTCGTAGGAACTGACCCGTTAACCCACGGTCCGTTACTTGCAATCATGGTGGCATTTTGTGGAGTAGTGACAATGCAACAAATGTATTCGGCATCCTAATCTCCAAGACAAGGTCCGGTTGTGCAGAGGAAGATCACGAAGTCGGATGGGGTATTGCCTAGGTCCGTGCTGTCTGTGCTCGCAATTGTCTTCAGTCATCTTGTCGGCAATTAGCGTAGGACAGAAGACATATCTAAGCAATGGAATAAATCCCTTTTTATCGCGTTCCGCTATGTGGCATGACCCATATCGTTGCACATTGTCGACTTTTGGACGACCGCGATCGAGACGCATCGGAATATTGACTCCCGTCAATGATAACAGTGAGGGAGACACCTAAACCCGCCAGCGACGATAGATCTGGGTAACTTCGAGTGGCATTATTCCAAGCTGTATCTGTTGCGAGCATGGCAAAAGACTAGTCGACGCGACTTAGCAGCCCCTCACCAGTCGTACCGTCTTCGTGACTCTTAACAATTTCAGTACCGACTGCCAGGGAGTCAGGACTTTATGCTCTACAAGACATACACTGGATTAAATAAGGAAATAGAGAGAATATCAACGCGGCGCCGTCTGAATCCTGCCCCAATGTGACAACCTCCATTATCTATACAGATCTGTGGAAGAACTTAATGACGTGGAATCTCAATTACTTCATCTAACTGTGTTTAATACCGCTCGAAGTCGTGACCATGCTGCTTCTATGTGAGCGGGAACCTCTACATGAGCAATGAACCCACGACCCTTGGGGCCATAACCTTCTTCATTATCTCTCAATCTTGGAATTTCTCCCATGATCAATTCGAAGAACCGAGGATGTGGCCACAGTGCTGCGGATGGCATCAAACCTTGATATTTCAACATGCCATCCTTGGACACTTGCATCTGTGGAACAAATACTGGACAGCTGATGAACATGGGCGGTGATGGCATATCTTCGTAAACCTTTTTGAAGGACGCTGTAGTCCGAAGCATCATTGTGGGGTCTTGAATGACAATGCATGTCATTGGAGTCTGGATACCTGCACCCTCGAGCACTTTGCGACTCAGGGAGGCATTTTGACCACAATTGGTGGACTGATCCTCAACTAAGATCTGACACCCTTCACTCGCGATAGCGGATCGGTCAAAGAATTTGGCTAAGATTTTTTCCAAGATGCGAGCTTCAGGGAGACCATGAATATCATCAGCGAGGAGGCAGAAGCGAGGGTGCTGCGCAACGGCGTCATACATGGATTGGGTTGAGTGGCCGATGCCACCACATAGCACCAGAGATTTGGTGAGAGATGGACGTTGTTCGAGTACTTGGAATAGGTATTCGGCTCCATAAAGAACGGCCGAGGCACAGAGGACAATACAATCGACAGAGGGAGATGATGGTAGATCATGGAGTTGGTCGCTCAGGTATTCGGCTAGGAGGTTGATATCTGCGACCGTCGTTGCATCTGCGACAACCATTGTATCCGAACGTATAACTGATGCTGATGTTCGGCAAGTAGTGAGATTGACATAATCCGCATCTTTCTTTCGTCTTGTTTTAATATATATTTCGCCTGGAGAATACTGAAACACCGCGTCCGGGCCCTTCTACCGGAAATAGTAATCTGCTCCGCCCTGGTGGTACCTTGATTTTTTCCGTTGTCAGGGTAACTCTCAGTGTAGACGAATATATTCCTAGCATCGCTATGGTATCTAATAGGTATCCGCACATCCTCCTCCATATTTCTTTTGCCATTTTTTTCTATGTACGTCTGTAGAGTATAAAGTACTCACCCCCTGGCAGCTTATGCCGAAACTGTTAAGATAGTCAAGAATGCGCCATCACAGCAATATTTCGACTGTGCGACATTCAGCGAGAGCGACTCGGCGGACATTGAACAGAGATATCTCTAAAGCCATTTTACAGTATGATTGTCGCGGATAGAAACAGATATCACAATGAAGCCCCAGACAGGGTCGGCTGTAGCTTTAGTAAATGAGGGGTATAGCTTTACCTGGGCCAACTTCTAGAAGACGAATAGTTATATATCCACCAAATGCCATTCCATTCTTATGGAGTTTTAAATGTCCTAAAGCTTAGCATTGAAAAGAATAGCCAAATAGAGTTTGGGTTGGGGCAAGTACAGAGTTTCGAAGTTGTCAAGATTCGATGTTTTCGGCTGCCGACAAAAATGTCGAGGACACAATTCGATGTTTTAACTTTTCGGCCGATAAAGCTGCCCCGCGCAAAATCATCTTCCTCCTATCAGATAAAAACTGCAGTGTTCTGGTTCCTTTACTTTCCGGGTTAAATTTCGATAATATCCTCGAGTGTTTACAAGAATAAGATCGCACTAGTATTGTTGATCGCTACGGAATAATATGGGATTTATTTGTTGACAACACGCTTGACCACGTCTTTCACATCTTCCATACTGAGACCCAAAACATTGTTCGCCAGCTTCTCCTCTGTGGCATAGTTTGCATGGAGTCCCGGGGTGTTACCAAATACAGTGGCGCGGAATAGCTGCAAGGCACCACTGAAATCCCCAGCTGTAAGCTTCTTGACTCCTTCGGTCACTTGGCTGTCCGTTGTCGTCGGATTCACGGTCCATTTTTCTCCCGATACTTCCTCCAAAGCAGCAAGGATTTTGTTCTGAGTGGTTTCAACCGAGGCGACGTAAAGATACTGGTTTTTGGTTTCCTGGGGGTGCTTCAAGACAGAAACAACAACCTGGCCTACTTGCTTCTCGTTCAGCATGGTGAAGCTCTTGTTGCCGCCATCCCAGATAGTCGCGGTGCGATTGGCAATGTCGAATTCCAAGAAACCGTTCGCAAGTCCCTGTTCAAGAATGGTCTGATCAGATGTCTTCTAGTGTTCAATCTGGCTGAATAAACTTACCCAGTCAAATAATGCGGAAGCGGCAATGCCTGTCCAAGTCAAGCTCTCACTCCTCATTCTTTTGAAGTTAAACCTTGAACTCTTCTTAGTTTTGAGGTACTCGACCAGTTCCTTTTTTTGTCCAAATAGCGGCAGCAACTGCAACACCGCTTCGTTCTCACTACTCACAGAGAACTCGGATGGAATGAAGCGCCTGACACCTGCGCGAATGGCAGCATCAACGAACTTCTTTTGCTCGCCAAATCCAGTTGCACCTACCACCGAGACGACGGCATCTTGGCCTTTGAAGGCAGCTTCGAGACCTTCGGCTGTGAAGTCAATCCTGATAACAGTCAACCCAGATGGGAATGTAGCCTTGCTCTCCTTGCGGGCGATGACCTTAATGTTGAATTGGGAAGATTCAACGAGGCCGTCGAGGATGATTTTGCCGATGTTCCCGCCGGCCTAACAGATTGTCAGCGAATGCACTCAAGATATGGTGTAGTTCACTCTCGTGGCCTGAGAATGGGGCTCACATACGCCAATAATCGCCACGTTCTTCAGAGGAGAAACCATTGTGGTTGATGAAGTGTAACTGGAGTTCTGGTACAAAACAATTCTTTGTCTTTTTCGAGTCTGGGAAACTTTCAACTAGGGGAATAGAACGGAGTCTTTATCTGCTATGCTGATTTCGTATCATGCTGCGGATGCCTATATTGCTTAACAATGCGGACTCCATGCTCGCTCCCCCGTTCTCCCGCCTCCACCAACCAGGCAAGGCAATACCAAACAATGTTCACAATCAATTACAAACCAAATTTTGACATGCATCCGAGTGTAGATTGCGTCTTGCGGAGGTATCCAATGCACGCAGCATTGTGCTTAGAAATGCGGACATAGACCTCCGCCGCTCCGCTCTAGCCAATCAGACGCCGCCATAGCCGCGCATCATCAGCCCGCGAGATTTCACTTGACTTGCATGCAGTCAAAATATGACACTCATACCAAGATCAACAGTTGCCAGTCAATGTCACACCCTCCTAGCGCTTTAGTGCGCACCTGTTTTGAGTCCCGCAGTCAAATGCGATAGATCCCAGTCCTTCTCATTTTGCATCAAAGTCAAGATCAAACGGTGGAGTGCTTGATTATTCTCTAGGATCACACCACCTGACGGCTAAAGAAAAACGCCGGCAGGCCCTACGTCTTCCGATGTTGTCGCAATCGTTGAGGACGAACATCGTCAAATGGATGGTAGCTACATCGAAACTTTTACTGAAGTCGAGTCCGACTATTTTCGTGAACTTTTTAACTGTTTCCCTCAGCTATCACGGTCCTTTGTTTAAATCGGCATCGACAGTAACCACCTGAATTTGGAATTGTATATGCCGCATATGCTGAGCTGGCTACCATCGCTATTACAGCGTCACAAGTCCTACCCAGAGTGCCATGTTTGCATATCTTCAGTCGCACCTGATGAGTATTCTAAACGACGAAAAGCCGCCTATTGGCAAGCTTAGTGTTAAGAACGGCCGCCTCTTTTAGGAGAATCTCCTTTCACTTACGATTTTCCTTCTCTGAACCCTGAATAAAGACTCAGATCCATACACAGCTCTTTTCACTTTCCCACCTTTTGACGCACTAGTTCCCTCTGGAAAATTCTGCATCAAGGTCAAGATATGACGAAAACCCCATCTGGCCAAGCTTGCCACCTTGGCAGTTACATACGCCCAATACACATTTTAACTACTGGATTGAACAGCTACTCGAACATACCAATCTTTACATAACGAATATAATCAATATTATATTATTGGAGTATTTGTTATCTTTCGTAGAACAATTATATCTATTCGACAATGGAAAAGATTAAAGCGTCCCGCCTCTGCTGTTGAGCCAGGCTTTCGCCTCATCAATGCCTATCGCAGCCGTGAGCAGCATCTTCCCAAAGGTCTCAATATCGTCGCCTCTCGCCTCGCGAAGGACCTCCGAAAAGTTTGCCATGGTCATATCGAAATGCTTCTTTTCTCTCCACGCAGTGGCAAAGTCAAGTACACTGTGCGCGTTCCAGAGGTGCGCAGATAGCGTCCACGAGGGATTGACGTACATTTTGGACCCATCACAAGGCAAAAGTTCGCTCCCGGCAAGTAGACGGTAAATCTGCAGCAGGAAGAACGCAATCAGCAAGGTTCGGCGTGCAGACTCTTGGAATACCCAGGATAACCAAATCTCTTTTGTTGTTGTCACGGGGTATAGTTCGAGCACAGCGCCATCTTCCACAATGGGTGCATCGTAAAATTCGACATACGGCATCATTGCCAGGGTCGCTGCTTCGAGCGAGGAGCTTGTGGTAGCTGCCATCGCCATCGCAACAATGTCCCCATCAAGAAGACAGATGATTTGATAGAGAATGAGTGCCTGGATTCGGGCAAGGAGTTCAACAGCAGTAGTGGGTTCAGGTGCCGAAAGGAGATCGGTCTCGTTAGCCTCAATAGCGCGGGATATCATTGGCGCATTAATGGAATTCTTGGCTAAATATAGAGCACAAGAAGCAACAGCATCTGATTGGTAATGTTGAGCAATAATATCCATCCTGACTCTCAGACACACTTACCTTTCATGGAACTTGGCATATCATCGATGTACAGGTGACGATGACACCATGGCGTCTGGTTTTCCAGTACCATTTGCCTCGGTGCAACTAGGATCTGGTCAATGGAATATTGCAAGCGGGTTGATATTGCAGCAGAGGTGAATTCGAATGGCTTTACGTGCGAACGCACTAGTATTCCTGGCGTCTGCTCCACGATGTCAAGAGACGCATTTGTTAAATCGAATGTCAATGGAATTATATCACCCAAGCCATTTTCTGGTGGTTGAACCACCCAGGTCAACGAATTGGAACTCACAGGGACGATTGACTGTGTGTCGGGCACTCTTGGATCTCTCTCTAGCAATTGCGGTAGAATGTGAACCCAGGCGGGTCTCCGGTCCTCGACGGGGATTATGATATTGCGATTATTTTGTGATGAGTAACTGCATTCTAAGTGCCGCTGGCTGCAGCGAGTGCAAGTCGGGATGCGAAGATCACAACGACGCTTCGATTTGATACAATTCAAACATGATTTCCGTCTAGACGGTGGATTGGCTCTTTCGACGGCGGACAGAGATTTAGTCATCGTTGTAACGCATGAAAGGAATGACTTTGAAGCAGACTATCCGGCCTTAGTAGCCTCGCCGCTGACTGACTGTCCGACGGGCGTGCTCCGACTGTGTTGCGGATCAGCTATATCATGCGAGGCCTCAGGTGACCGGTATGGCCCCCACCTCCAAGAAGCTACAGTAATGATGATCCAGTGGTCAACTGAACTGAAGGCAGCAAGCAAACACCTCTGTCAGTGTGGTCCGTGTCAGAAGTGTCGGCTAATTTGTTGGGTTAGGGTTAGTTTTCGGGACAGGCATCTTATCCTTGATAGAGTTTGATATACCCCTGACTCAGGTACACATCCGCCGAACCATTCGTTCCTTAGGCGACGGCCTGCAGTGATGCCGTGCTGGGCCAATGGAATCTGATATTTGATACAGATCATATTCTGCAATAAAGCCGTAGTCTAGCAGATCCATACTTTAGAGAGTGTAGTCAATGACTGTATTTTCATACGTACTATTAGTTATATGCAAATAATTTCTTCTTAATGATTAACGTTTGCTATAGAAAATATACAGTCATTCAAATTAGTAGGGTATCAGGTCTTGCACATTGAGCGTGTACATAAAACGGCCCTCGTCAATCCCTCTTAGAGACGCAACGAAAGTTGAGTCAACGTCTTAGAATCTCCCGCCACTTCACTTTTATCTCCCATTCCAATTCAGAGCTTCCCATTTCCACTTTTCTCAGTACATGTGAATGGCCGTAGAATCTCCAGTCTTATCCAAAAGTCCGATAGCAATAAAGTCGTTAAAAACCGCTTCAGAGGGGATTTCGACTGCCATTCTACGATTATCTGCCATTGCTCACTCTTTTCGAAATAAAAGACATTCATAACAATACTTATGCATTATTGCGACAAATGATAGTCATCTATAAACGCACTATAATCACAGAATTGAATGGAAAGGGAAGGAGATAACCATGCTCTTCCGGATGACCTGCTTGTTCATTGGCCTCCCATTGTTTATTCTAAACGTCACTCAAGTAGCTCCGCAAGACTTCGTCCGGGACTTCCTTCAAGAGATAATTGGGAACTCGTTCGAACAACTCAAACGAGGTCATCTTCAGGAAAGTGACTTGCTCCTTAATCCATGGCTCAACTTCGTCTTTTGTCGGCATTCCACCTTGTTGCTTTCTCTTGTCAAGTTTCTCCAATGTGGTATCGATCCTATCTCTCAGTCGCTTTAATTTATACTCGAGATACACGTTCCAGAGTGTCGGTTTATCATCATTGACAGGGTCGAAACTTCTCAAAGTTGTACAACTATCGTCTGCGTTCGGGTCTGCAAAGCAGTAACTTGTGACCATACTCACCCTTTCTGGGCAGTTCGTTGCTCGTAATGCTGCGTGCTCTGTATATCCACCTTGCATGAGAACCGCACCGCCAATCTTTGCGCCTCGAGCTTTGATGATTGATCCGTCACCCTTCCTGATGGCAGTCTCACCACCCTCCATTGTGCTGGTATCGCTCAGCATAAGTACACAGACGACTGGAACCATATCTTTGTGCCATGCATCGACCGGTGTAGAGTCGTATTCAGACTTTGCAATGCTGGCTGCAGCCTCTGATGGCGGCAGAGGTTTAGCAGGCTCTTCCGTGTATTTATAAACACCAGGAAGACCCTCAACACCGAGTTGAACATTAACATACCCAAGATCTGCCTCTCGCGGCAGGGGCTTCAGGGCCGCACCGAAAGCTTCATTAATCGCAGCTTGTGTAGCTGGGTGATGCCACGCCTGCTTGATAAATGTCCCCTCCTATAATCTGTCTGTTAGCATTTCTCTCGCAATGTTTTGTAAATCTGGGTGGGGTACGTTTTCATGATTTGCATAACCTGAGATATAACAAGGCGCACGACTCCATGATCTCATGTACTTGTCAAGAAACTCCTTTCGAAATAGTTCGCGGCGGATCATCCGCACTCCTTCTTCAGAAAAGAGCTGAAAAGGTTCCGTAAAGCAAACATTCGGGGAATTCTGAGGTCTAGGAAGCCCAAGCTCCGTAAAAGAGTAGCGCTCGGAGGGCGGTTCAAATGCAAGGTGGATCGCGGGATCGAAGTTGGGTATATAGAAAGCGTCTTTCGAGAGATCCATCGTTTGTGCAATTTCTGACGTAGCCATCATGGACGAAAAGTTTCTGTTTGCTTACTGTCTGTCTTTGTCTTCTGAGTCAATACATGCTTGGGTGGCAATTCTCGTCGTATATATACTTATTGGTTTGATTATATGTTTAAAATTATTACCATATTAGTCTAGTTTAACAACTCACAGACCCGAACGATGATAAGTACAACTGTCCAGAAGTGAAATACGTGTAATGGGTATTACATCAAGCGAGAAGTGGTTGTGCGCATTCAAGCGCAGATCGGTTAGGACTCTTTTGCCTGAAGTGTTCTAGGCCAAACTTTATAGGTGGAACTTGGCCTTATCGCTAAAGTCTACTCTATTTCTGGCTCTTATCGCCCGTTCGTGTTCCTCTGTAAAGAATTTCTCTTTTTGGTAGCAGTTTCCTGCACACCAAGTGGATAAGGATAGCAGCAGAGATGCGAAAAGTATTTGCAAAATGAGTATGATAGGTACTGGTCGTTGAAGGGTACGTGGACTAATATGAAATTACCAGCATCAGCATTAATACCGCGACACTCATTATATTGCAGAACCAACAAGAACCATTTGCATCTTCTCTTCATGATCCATGATTGTTTCGCTTCCTCGATACCCCTTTACTGGATGAGATTTACTTAAGACTGACAGGTGTCACTAAGCTGCACTAAGAAAGCTTGCAATGGCATGAACGACGTGTCGTCAACAACGTAGCTGCCCATCTGTCAGGCATTCCACAGCACGTCGTTCTTCATTGTCCAACATAACCTTCTTCACAAAATTGAATGAGGGAAACTCCATTAATCTCAACATCATTCCGTGTTCCGAAATCATTGTCATTATCAGTGCCAGTACTGCTACGGCCATGATCACCAAAGGTGTATGTTGTGCCCAGGAGTAGTATGAGAAGATGACTCGATTGCATCTCGTAGGATATTGTCCAGAAATGAGACAATCAAGTCTTTCTCATCAAGATAGTCCAGGTTTTGGACACAAATGCTTTATGGTCCCCGTGAAGAATGGCAAAATAAATTGATCAGAGTCAGTGGCCATGCCCAATCACGTGTTCTTCGTCTTTTCTGCAGCAGAACATGCATCTTCAATGCTGCCAAGATATATCCAAAGTTGAGGAAGAGCTGCTACGTTATTGCCGTGCGCCTTCGCCTCAATTTCAAACAAACAGTGGACTGGAATGATCGAGCGAGTCCAGTGATACGATCATTATTGCTAAGTTAATTGCTTTGCACACGTTATGTGCGGCCTGCAGGTTTTGCGGAACAATAAATAGCATTAGAGCCCGTACACAGCGGCAACCGCCAGGTATAGCATCCGCGCTGCGAAGTGTCATCTGCTCACAGATCAAAGACAAGCTCATCTTCTCCCCTTCCTCTCCTCCACCGATTGGTTGAGCTCATCAAAGTCTCGCAGCCACGTAAAAGAAAATTCCACTTGTTCAGAAAGCCCTCCGTGACCTCCCACGACTCCTCGCTCCACGGGTTAGTCCACACCAATATCCCTCTTAGCCGTATATCGTCATAACCCTCATACAGACCACCAACCATATCTACACACAGATCATCTGCGTCATACTTGCCGATATTCAATATCAGATTGTCTCTCATCTGCGGAAATGGAACAGTATCCATCCAGACCTCATGCGGTACCGAATTTTGGACTGCGGTCGGGGTAAATGCTGACGGGATAGTGGAGCTGTGTGGTGAAGGCAGAGCAGAAATGGTCAGAGCCGCTCCGCATTCCGCGAAAAAGATGTTTTCAAGGCGAAGTATGTGAACGTTAGTGATTATTGCACGTAAGACATTATACTGTACAAGCGTGATGAGGTGGTGGTCAGGAGACAGAGGAAAGATAATGTGCGGCAGCGTTTTCAAGTCCGAAGTTGACTTAAGATAGGGAAGCAAGGGGGGAAACACGCGAGAACTTTCAGGCTGATACGATGACACTAAAGACGCCGCTGATGATGACAAGTATGAATGGTCCTCATGGGATTCTGTGGTATTTCGACTCCTCCTATGGTCAAGCGCCTTGCCTGATGCGTTTGTCGACTTTGAATTCGGCGTGCTAGAGGTATCGACCACGGCCGCAAGACCCGTATTTTGTTCAATAGAGTTTGGAATAAAATGGATAATAATCAGCTCTCCGCCAGACGAAGACAGCGTATTCGTCCCGTTTCTAGCTGCTCGAACCTTGCCTACAGCCGCTGTGAGCTTACACTCGTTCTCTATAGGCTATGAATAAAATGTAGTGCACTTACGCCGCCATGCTCTCTGATGGACTCGATTCTGCCGCCTCCGTCTCTCCTTGGGGTCCGTTATCCCCGTCCAATTATCATGGTCACCCTATTGACACTCCCAAGTCAATTACGCCAAGCGTATGAAACATGCTGCGATTGGACATAACTTAATGTAAAATCACCTTGAATGTCGGTTTGACACTGATCAAACAAACGTGATGATATTATTAGATGACTTCAAGAACCTCACCGAAGGCCCGATCAGAGATTTAAAAAATGCCATGCCGCCATTTACTTTTAAATATCACATTATCCCGCCCATCGAATCTGCAGGCTTCTCTCGCATCAGTCTTCAACATCTCATCCGCTAACCTCATCTAAGAACCCTGAACCCTACTATGCCAGCAGTAGAAGGACTTGTTAATTTCGACCCTGACAAAGAGCTTCCATCTCTGGAGGGAAAAGTCATTTTTATTACAGGTGGTAAGTTCTACCGCGATCGTCTGTAGGGAAAGCCATCTAACATCTTCCAAGGCACAGCGGGCCTTGGTCGGAATTCTATCCTGAAGCTAGCGAAGCACTCCCCAGCTCATATCTACTTCAGCGGTCGCAACGCATCTGCTGGCAAGACCCTCATATCTGAGGTTCAGAAAGAATATCCCGATGTGCTCGTGACCTTCGTTGAAGTAGATCTCTCGTCTCTTGCCTCCGTCAAGACAGCTGCCACATCTGTCGCTAACACCCTAGATCGTCTCGATATTCTGATGTGCAACGCCGGCATAATGGCGACGCCACCGGGACTCAGCAAGGATGGGTTCGAGATACAGTTCGCAGTGAACCACCTCGGCCACGCGATGCTGATTAACGTGCTCCTACCCGTCTTAGAACGTACTACCAAGTTTCCCGGAACTGACGTGCGTCTGATCATTCTCACAAGCGTCGGGTATCAATTCCATCCTAAGGGTGGTGTTGCTTACGATAAGGTGCGCACGACGCAGGACACTATATTCGGGTCCTGGATTCGATATGGCCAGAGCAAGCTCGCAAATATTGCGTACGCTGCGGAGCTGGCCAGACGTTATCCCGATATCTTGACGGTTTCTGTGCATCCTGGGGTGGTAGAGACTGGGCTGGTGACAGACCTGACATTCTGGAAGCGTTCATTGGTGTACGTGGGTAACTTCGTGCTGGGTGTATCGCTTATGGACCCCGAAAAGGGTTGCTATAGTCAGGTGTGGACCGTGGCTGGCACGACTCGAGACAAGATGGAGAATGGCGGGTTCTATATGCCAATTGGGGTTCTCGCATCGGAGAAGCTGGACAAGACGGCGCGGAGTGAAAATGTTGGTGGAGAGTTGTGGACTTGGACGCAGGACGTTTTAGCAAAAGTTTAAGAAGGAGAAACATTAAAGAATCTACCTGCTGTTCCTCTTCAGGACTAGCGTAAGCATTTATCCTCCTAGAAGAATTATTTGACAATTCAAAGAATTAAAGAGTGCCGCCTCTAGAGTAAAGCCACATTTTCGCTTCGTCAATGCCGATAGCAGAGGTGAGCTGCATCTTTCCAAATGTCTCAAGATCGTCACCGTTCGCCTCACGAAGGACCTCCGAGAAGTTTTTCTTCGTCACGACGAAATGCTTCTTATCTGTCCATGCAATGGCGAAATCAAGTGCACTCTGTGCGTTCCAAAGGTGCGCAGATAACGTCCACGAGGGATAGACGTACAATTTACACTCGCCACATCGTACGGGCTTATTCTCGGAAAGTAGACGGTACATCTGCAAGAAGAAGAACGAAAACAGCAAGGTCCGACGTGCAGACTCTTGGAATACCCAAGATTGCCAGAACTTTTTTGTCGATGTCATGGGGCATAGTTCGAGCATCCCCCCTTCTTCCATAATGGAAGTATCATAAAATTCGACATGCGGCATCAAGGCCAGCGTCGCCGCTTCGAGCGCGGAGCTTGTCGTAGCTGCCGCCGCCATCGCAAGAATGTCACCATCAAAAAGACGGATGATTTGATAGAGAATGAGTGCTTGCGTCCGGGCGAGCAGTTCAATAGCAGTAATGGGTTCCGGCGCCGCAAGGAGATCAGTCACCTTAGCCTCAATAATGCTGAATATTATTTGCGCGTTAATGTGGTTCTTAGCCAAATACAGAGCACAACAAGCGAGAGCATCTGATTGGTAATGCTCAGTAATAATGTTTAGTCGGATTCTGTGAGACACTTACCTTGCATGGATCTTGGCATGAAATCAATGTAAAGGCGAGGATGACACCATGGTGTCTGGTTTTCGAGCACCATTTGCCTCGGAGTCACTACAATCTGCTCAATGGAAAACTGCAAGCGCGACGATATTGCAGCAAACGTGAATTCGAAGGACCTTCTGCGCGAAGGCACAAGCATATCTGGCGTCTGTTGCACAATGTCAAGAGACGTATCCGTCAAAGCGAATGTCGATTGCATCATGTCACCCAGACCATTTTGTTGTCCTTGAAGCACGCAAGGCAATGATTCACAACCCACAGTGAAGATTGATTGTGTATTATAAACGCTTGAATCCCTCTCCGGCAATTGCGGCGGGTTGTCTATTGCTGGCTCAGACAAGACCGCATCACCCCCGCAAGGTCTCTGCTCGTCGAAGGGGATTATGGTGTTGCGATCAGATCGTGATGGGTAGCTGCATTGTATTTGCCGCTGGCGGCAGCGGGTGCAAGTCGGGATGCCGAGGTCACAACGCCGCTTTGATTTGATACAGTTTTTGCATGACTTCCTTCTCGGCGGTGGATTGCCTCGTTCGACCGCGGATAGAGATTTAGTAATCATCTGCCGAGGATAAGCAGGATTTAGTCCCCCGTTACGATCCAAGCGGAAGAGGTGCTACCGTGCGGCATATCAGATACAAGTGATTCAGTAATTCAGTATGGCCTAATACCAATTATCATGCTCCAGTAATCAATTGAACGAAGGCAAGTGTCCGGTCGTGAGGCCCTTAGTGAGCCAGGGCCAACCACTTTACGCGACGTTGATGTTGGCATCAACTTATAAATAGTAGCCTAAAATAGGAAAAGCGTGGAGTTGGTTTGGCGGATTTCCGCCTCGCCATAAAATTCGGGGAGTTACGTGAGCCGCAGCATGCCCCCAAATTTGTTCTAGTAGTTAACAACTCACGTTACTTTGAGACAGAGGACCAAATGAGAGCTGACCTTCGAGTATAATACTTTTGCAATGGCGTATCGCATGGCGGAGGTCCGCCCAATCCTATCGTATCGTGCGTCCTGAGATGTGGGTAGAAAGTCAATGAAGCCAGCCAAAATAAAATATTTAAGGGCGGCCAGCCTGCTGGCTGAACGAAACCATTATGTGTCTGTCCTATATCGTACTTCGATAAAGGTCCATTTTTATCTCTTTAACTTCTGCAGAGAACAATGTCTCAAACTGTGTTTGTTTTCGGTATAACTGGTACCCAAGGTGGTGCAGTTGCTCGGCGCCTATTATTGCAACATTACAGTGTGCAGGCTATTGTCCGAGATCCAAATTCACTGGCTGCCCAGTCAATCGCTTCTCTTGGCGCTAAGTTATTTCCTGGACATTACGATGATGAAGAGTGCCTTAAGAACGGGATTAACGGGTGCTCTGCAATTTTTCTAAACTTGAGCCCAGATTTCACAGACAAAGACCACGAGCTTCGTCTTGCCAAGACTATCCTTGCCATTGCTAAAGCTGCTGGGGTCAAACATGCCGTCTATACAAGCGGTATGGCAGCCAATGAGCCTCAGAGGCTAAAGTACTGGGATCCCAACGGACTTGCGGCTAAGGTTCTTCTTCCCAAGCTGGCCATTGAACGCGAGGTGCGCAACGCGGGATTTGACAAATGGACCATCCTGCGCCCGGGATTTTTTATAACAAATTTTTTCCTGCCCAAAGTGGAAATGTTTTATCCCGGACTGGTGGAGACCAATCGCTTTGCCACTGCTTTGACGACCGATACGAAGTTGCCGGCGGTCGACCCAGAGGACATTGCAAAATTCGCGGTTGCCGCTTTCTTGGAACCAGACCGATTTAACACTAAGGAGATCGACATAGCTTCGGAGTTGATTGGCATCGGCAAGATTATGGAGATTCTCTCGTCTGCATCCGGGCGCGATATAAAGGTGGCGTACTTGTCGCAAGAGGATATTGACGCTCGGAAGGCCACGAATTCACAGATTGGTATTCAGCTTGCGACGCGAGACATTGCACAGTTTGTCGATATGGACCAATTGAAAACCTGGGGAATTCCGCTGGGAACATTTGAGAGATTTTTGGAGCGAGAGAAGGAGCTCGTTAGGAAGACATATCCCTAAAAGATGTTGGTTGCTCCTAAGAATCATATCGAATTTGTTCGTATTGTTTTTTTCGCTAACTTAGTCAAAAACCTTTGTCACTAAATCTCCTTGCAGACCACAACACTCGATACTGGTCTGGTGTTTTCCACAACGATAGTGGGCCACAAAACAAATGGCATGTTGTAATAAATGAGAGACAAGGTTTTTGGAGTCTGAAGTTAACTAGAATTATACTTTTACATAAGCATGGAAAACCTCAGTAGCTAGTCCTCTTTGGAACTAGCGCAAGTAGGGTTATGTGTGAATTGGCTGACAAGAGTGAGTGTGCCACCGGGCAAAACAGCCCTAACCCTGAATCTTATTTGTATGGCGCCTGACAGGCACGAGTTCCGGTGGTTGGAATTATAACACGATTTGTATGGTTAACTAAAGGAACATAACTGAGTTATTATCCGTACGCCTGACAAGACAAACCCAAACCCGGACTCATCCATTTGAAGGATGGAATTAGTTAACAATATGCCAAACTGTAAATCGGTCGCTGTCACTGAACACCGAGCCCAGTGTTAGTTAATCATCGTAAACGTATTTATTAACGTATTTTATTTTTGAGGCCCTAAAAAGACCTAAATGTATAACTATAACTATTCATTTTAATTAACATTAGCTTTAACTATTACTAACATGCATTATTATTATATAAGTTATCTTTTAACATATTATTTATATATCTCTAACATGCTTGACAAAAAAATCGAAAAATAGAACAATAATGTATATCTGTATATGCTTAATCTATAACATGCTTAATAAAAATCGAAAAATAGAACAATAATGTATATCTATAAAAAAAATTTCCCGATGGTCGATTTTCAGGGTTGTTAAGCAAGATTCAACTATGTCCAGCCGCCGTCGTTGAGTCCCCTATATATCCCCAAAGTAGAAGTTTCATTTTGTTACTGTCTTTTCCGAATGTCATTGCTCAGCATATTCAAAGTCCAATTTTTGTCTCTTCTTTCTGTTTCCAGAAGAAGGACAGCGTCGGCCTTTGAAATGTTGCGAACGGCGGCCAAGCGATCAACTTCATTGATTATTTGCAGACGTACGGAATAATACTGCCTATCGCCTGCGCGCCATGCGGCACCGTACCGGTCATTCAGGCTGACGATCGACGGAAAGCCAGCTGATCCCGAGTACCAGACGCTGTAGAGTTCAGAAACAGTCGATACATACCTGGGAAACTTATACTTTGGGATATGATGCGGGTACGAAGACGAAAAAGAAGGAGGAAGAAGAGGAGGTTGTGGGGATGGTGCGGGTACTGAGGAAGACGGACCAGGAATAGATAGTGGTGGGGGCGGTGGGTGGGGTATTATGGAAGACGGGACAGGAATAGGAGCTCCGGAGGCCCCAGCAGCGGCTGCCGCAGTAACAAGTGACCCACCGTGACGAATATAACTGAATCCAGTTTCCATAGCTGACAGCCGAGAAGCAGCTGCGTCATGGAGCTCTGACATTCCCCGGGTGACGACGTCGTAGACACAATCAATTTTGGTTGCCAGACCATTATGGAGGTTCGTGATCGTTGTGGCGACGTCGGGTATGGCAGTCT